>JAUZNJ010053468.1:0-29766 GCA_034780135.1 Jordanella pulchra | reverse complement strand
AAGCAGACTGAAGTTGTTTTTACCATTGTCTCCCTTTTATCTCCTGTCTCTTTCATCTTTTCTCCTTTTTTTCTGTTTTATCTTTCCTGTTCTACTTTCATTGCGGTGTCCAATGAAAGTAAACTACTTAATTATAATAAAGTAGTTTGTATGCATAAAACAAGCGGAACACTGTGGCGATAGCCCTACTGCTCCAAATGTATCAAACAAGATGTTTGATACATTTTCAATATCCTAATCCTATATGGTGTAATAATCCCCGAATACTTACTATAGCCTGAGAGCAGTATATAAAGCCAGGATTGCAGGTGGAGAGGAGGACGCCTGATTCAGGTACAGATATGGAAGAAACATGTAAAATCAAGGGGCAGACAAAAGTAGTGCTGACAAATAGGCCAGATTCATAACCGTGTATTTTTTGGATCTAAAGAGACTGTGACCACATGTCCTGTATTTTGAGAAAGCAAACTGAACACTTAAGATGTTTGACATAAATACGTTCAGCCCTTGTGGAAATTTCCTTTTAAAAGGTCTACTCTTGGTATCATCAATGAGAACGTCTCCATTATTCTTCAATGAGAAACAACTGCTTTCTGCTTTCAGGTGAGATAATTGAATATAATCTATAGCCTGTAACTGTCTCTTTAAAAAACATTTGAGGGTGTTATTCTGAGTCCTGAAAGAGGAACAGAGGCCTTGACTTAAATAAAGGTGAGCAGTGAGCTGGAGAAAACTATTGGATATTATGCATTTCAGACCAATCTAAATCTTTCTGGCCATATTCATAAACAGGTTTGTGTTTCTTATGGCTGTCCCCCTGCATTAAGTATCTGTACAAGTTTTATTTTTGGCACAATCTGTAAATGTGATAAGTACAACATTTGCCTATATTTGTTGACATGTATTGTACATGCATTATTTTGAGTTTTTACAGCATATAGGAATTTGGTGGAAACATCTATTTTATTTATTCAGCTTACTTGAGCTATATTTAAAAAGATGATACATAACTCAGCAGGGTTTCATCGATTAATAAATTATAAGTGTTACCATCTTAAGTTCATATTCTCTTCATTCTTTCTGCTTAGCACTGAGTATCCAGCTGCCTGCAGCAGATTTTATAACACTTTACTCCAACTGGAGAGACGTTGATTGTGTTGGTGAGCTTTTTAAATCACACAGCATTTTCTTTCTGTTGTATGAATAAATGGCATCTTCATTTTATATGGAAGCATAAATATGAGGCATGATTTAGTGTTGTTTATTATCCTGAGGGGGGTTTTGTTTCCCAGAGTAAGAAATATGCAAATCAATAAATAACAGAGATTGGCTGGCAAGAAAAAAAAATTACAGGGCTGAAGAAGGATGTGTTTCCTGAGAGCATTTTAAAAAAGAACATATTTAGATATAATTTGTGATCATCTGTTTTTAGAAAAGTGCATAAGTCAGTAAAGCCATCCATCTGTGATAGAGCACCTCATTTTAAATCCTGCTGACAGCAGCAGAGTGACTGACTGAAGCATGGCATCAGTGTTTGGAGAAAGCGGGCTGAGGTCATGTGCAATGTACTGAGAAATGCAGAGCACAAAGAAAACAAGCGCTCCTAACTTTTACCGCCAGGCAGCAGATAAATGGAATATACCTACAGAAAGCAAGATCATGAAGTGGATAGGAAACGATGGGTTTTGATAACTTTTACAAAGAGAGAACCATGTTTGGAATTTCTAAACATGGTTCTCATGGTTAGAATCCTTTAAATAATTATTTACAAAGTGGCCATAATAACAACCCATCCACCCCAGTTAGAGCTTTCTAAAAACTCCATATGAGATATTCCTTTGTGGTAAGAACAGATCTACTATCTGTCTTGCATCATACCACTATTATTTACATGCATAGAGGTATATACACAGACACACACAGAATCAAAAAGGTCACATTATAAGATGTGCCAGTGAACATGAATACAAAGAGATCCTGCAGTTATGCCTTAAGTCAATATATGATTTTCTGGATATTATAGACCAATATCGAGACTGGTTTTCTATAAACAGTGGTGGAGGAAAATGTTTACTCTCCTCTCCAAACTGCTGTAACCCTCCCTATCACAAGGACTTCCTAGTTCAACACCTGCCACATTTCTCTCTGAGTGTATGGGAATTACTTGGAGGATGCAACGGCTGTAACCAAAGGAAGATAAGGACAAAGGCCTCATGGTTAGACCATTTGAACACAGACCCCCAGTCATCCGGTACAGGCTGGATTAAACTTTCCTGTCTTTTGGAGACACTTAACCTTTCAAAAACACAGATTAAAAGAGGTTAAAGCTCTGGTAAAGTTAGGAAAAGCATTTCTAGCTAAACAATTTGTCTTTTTTTAATATTTCATGTGTTAACCATTGTATTAATCAAGCAATCTAGAAGCATTTGGTGACAAGATGGTACCCTATACTGACCTTTTTGAGCCGTTGTTTATAAAGCTAAAGTAACCTTTATTTCACTAAGGGTTTAAGCACTGATATAACGTTAATGTTAACTTGTTTTCCAATAAACTTATTACATTTGATTGCCAAAATAAGACCAAATAGTTCTTTTTAAATGAGGCCAAAAAAACTATATTAGAAAAATATGCACACTTTATGATAATTTGTTTCATGAAACAAACAAATACAGTCTTTGAGAAAATGATTAGACCACTCTTGTTGTTCTAATTCCAAAGACACTATACATGAAAAATGGTAAAGCAAGTAAATAAGTAGTATATGTATTGCACATTTTGGAGGCAATGCTATTTAAAGTGCTTTACATCACAAAAACATCAGAACAAATGCACAGTAAAATCATTAAAAGCATCACTCAAGTGCACAGCAGTCCTTAAAACATCAGAGTCATCACACACAATCATAAAAATCATCAATCAGATACAAATGATAATCATAGGGAGATGTCTAACAAAATATATTTTTTAAAGCAGCTTTTAACCTAGATTTGTTTGTAGGCTACTAACCAAAGGTAGCTCTAAATATGTGGCTCTTCAGACATGATTTAAATGAATTTAGGGTTTCGGCTGTTTTGCAGTTTTCTGGAAGTTTGTTCCATATTAAAGGTGCATGAAAACTGACACTGAATAAAAAAAAAACAAAAACAAATAGCAAGGGTGATCTTATCATTTTTCCCATGAAGGTATATGTCACAGGCATGCAGTGTTGCCTTCTAATATTTACCATGAGTGAATTTTTGGACCCAGAACGTAGATTATCCTACGTTTGTGAGTTTGTCCTAATTTCTTCTCCCAGATGGCAGCAGAAGGGAGCGATTAGTGAGCATCGATCCAGGGATTGTAGAAGGATCTCCCCTTCTGTGCTCCCTTCACTTTAAAGCCTTCTTGTAGGTTCACATTCATTCTAAAGGCTTCCCTTAAGAAGAACAGAGCAAATCTTAAGAAATTTAGCTGCAGTAAAGAAAAGACAGTTATACATTTCCTTTTTAATGGTATGCTGCTTTAGGTAACAATTAAACTGCAACGCTACAATTCTTTGAAGCATTTCCCTGGTTGTCCTCCCTTTGCCCTAAAGGTTCTAAAAAAATAATTTCTGTCTTTTTTTGGCAAAATGGTTATTAAACTCCTGACTTTGACAGACAGAGTGAGCCAGGAGTTTCATATGTATCATGCTGCCTCTGGGCAAATATACTGAAACCAGTAAAATTTACACTTGCTCTAATTGGCTCTGATTAAATTTTTTCAGATATTCCAAATAGGACGTTCTTTTTTTCTTGATCAAGCTGTAATAGTCAGAAGAAGAACATTTTTTTCAGTTATGTTAAGAAATATACATTTTTAGCAGAGTGAAAAATGTAAAAACCATACTATAAATAACATCCAACAGATTTCAATACTCACCAAAAAAGGTGAGCAGCTGTATGACTGTGAGTGTGTTACATTGTTGTTGGGTTGAATTAGGCCCTCCTTAACAAAATTGCTTCTCTTAATTGAGATTTGCAGTCAGTCGTCTTTAAATGTCTCTCTTATGGTTTCCCTGTAGCACTCAGGTTGAGGTCTTAATTTTCTCCTTGTTTCTTTTTTCGGCATTTTGTTGCAGATTGACTGTCTGTCTAAAGGGACCAGCTTTATTAATGTTAAACCAAGATCCTGTATGCCAGAAAAGTCATGGATTTATTTCTTGTTGAGGACCTTGCTTGAGTTCAGCGTTAACTGATGTACAGGTAGTGCTAGACTACTTTGATATATAATAGTGTTAATGTTTCACCTAATGACTGCAAGATACCAAAGGCTTGTGGCTACAAGAGAAGTACAGATTACCCTCCATCCTCCACTGGGTTTATTGAAGTCTGCATGGTTCTGTGCATTGTGGCCTAATTACTCTATTCTGGCCTAAACAGACATTAATACAGAATTCTCACAATTCATTCATTGAAATTCAGGTTTAGCATATCAGAGTTGCAAACTCTAATATGCATTATTATCAATTATCTATCAATTATTTTTTTACCAAAGGTTTTAGTGCAAAATTACTTGGCTTGTAATGTTCTTCTAGTCTTATGAACGCAGGAAGGGTTGACCTAATTTATCCCAGTTGTCACCTGATTAACAAAAACCGTGATTAGTATTAAAACGACAGAAAAAAGTGTTTTCTGTTTCAATTTGATAAATAGTATTTTAAGTTCACCCATACTTGGTAATTCTGAATTTTAAGGTTGGTCTCCAACCCATCTACCTTTAACCTATAAAACTCATCCTTGTAAATAAGTTGATAAGGTAAGCACAGATGTGACTTCCTTAACACCTTGTTTACATTTGCCATTGTAAAATCTTACCTGCATTATCTTAACTTATACATTTCAACTCCTTGGATAACCAGTTCTTAGATTATGAACAAAGCTAACATCTTCTGCTTTTCTTGCATTGTCCTGCATGGAGTTATGTGTCTGACTACTGTTCAAGTTTTTAATTTACACTTGGTTCAGGGAGGTAAAGATTTGGAAAACAATTTATTGCAAAATAAATGCTAAATTCAAAAGAAGAAATGAACATAGACCTAAAGATATTCATTATTTTTAGCTGTTCATTTGGACATACAGAGAAACCACGGTAATTTAAAATAATTTTAAGATTTTCAAATGAAGATACAAGCTAAGAAGATAGCATCTTTAACAGACACTGTCCCAGAACTGCAGGTATTACAAGTCCCCTTTTCTTTTACTAAAGAGATTGTATCTTATCAGAAGCTTCAAATCTATGTTGTTTTTCTGTGCAACTGTGAATCACATAAAGATTTAAATGCTCCTGATTAATTGATCTACAGCAGCCCCTCTGTGAGATGGGAGTTTGTGTGCTTGCTGTATTATTCAGGTTGCCTTAAAAGCATGTCAACTCAATTACAAGGGTTTTACTAGAAATATCTTGTCTTGTCCTACAATCTCTGGAGGAAGGACTTTGCTCAGCTGCAGGGAAAGCCTCACATCCATACTTCAACTGGAGATTTTGAAGCCTTCAAAAGCTACCACTGGAAAACAGCCCAAACTTTTAGGTTTGTCAGTGTCAGTCATGTAAGACACTCAACGGGGATTTCTTTACATTTTATGTCAGACAAGATTAGAACTTGGTTTCAAAATACCATCTTGCAGACAAAACACAGAGTACATTTTTTTTAATTGAAAGAACAAAATCTTGGATAAAAGCTGCTGAAAAGATTTTCTCTCACTGGGTCGAAGGACGACGTCCTGGAGAAAGTGGGAGGAGCTCCGTCATCCAGTAAGAGTTAAAGTTGAGCCACTGCCTCCCCAGTTCAAAAAGAGTCAGTAGAGGTCTTCCCGCTGTCTGACCTTGGTGCTTCCTGCACGTGTGTCCCTGTCTTTAGAGGTTTTTCAGATTTCTCTCACTGGCAGGAGACCCCAGGAAGTCCAAGAACTTACAGGAAGGGCTATTTATCCCATCTGGCTTTCAAACTCCTTGAGATTCCCCAGACTTAGCTAAAGGGCATCACTGTGGGGAAAAGGGTGTCTGGGTTTTTCTCTTGAACCTTTAACCCCAGTGACTGGTTGTTGTTGGTTGTGTTTGTGTTTCTTTGTGTTTGTTTTTACTCAAAAGTCAAAAGTTCCAACCTTCAATTTGAATAAATGAACTTGAAGTCCCTCTGATCCTGATAAAATGAACGGATTTTAAAGGTTTCTTGCAAATTCAGCCTCAAAAACCAACAGGCTGCCTCATGTTCCAAATGTAGGGAAAGTTTATAAAAATCAGGAACGCTCACTTGTACATTTCCTCAAAGTTAAGTCTCTAATTCATTGCCACTTTATTTATATAGGCAGTAGCTGGCTACATAGGTAGATGTCCAGGGCAACATTTGCGGGATGATGTATGATTGCTTATTTTTTATTTTTCAGTCACACCCTGAACACATTTACCTGTGCAGTTAGTGAGAAGTTGGTTCCCCACTGTGCAGAAAAGGAGGACCCTGTTCTGTTCTGACAGAGGGATCAAATCAAACTGGGATGCAAAGTGTTTTCCTCCTAACCCATATTATGAAGGATTTCCTGGGTTTTGATTAGTTTACATATGGCATGTTATTTTTGTCAATCAAACAGAGACTGTATGGAAAAAAATCTGTGATGTCATTCACTAAGAGACATTAGTACTATGGTAAGAGAGTTTAACCAGGAAATTTTAACATATTCCTTAAACAAACTTTATGAACTGCTTAAAATTACCCAGAATGGTAAAAGTTGTGTTTTTCATTAATTTAAATGTCAGCCACATCTGAAAATATCTGGAAAGTGATCAGTGCTTCAAGGCCTGTCGCCCAGCGATCCTTTTTGAAGCCATTTATTGGAGAAGCCTTTACTCTCCTGAACTAAGCATAAAGCAAATATAAATTTCTTCTGTGTTGATTTGGTTCTCCCTAATCTATTGTCGTATTTTAGCTTCATTTCTAGTGGTAAGGTAGTTTAAAATGAACAGGAACAGACAATACTGACGTTTCAGACATGAATAAATAGTGAACATCTTTTGTCCTCCAATAAAAGAATGGATCTTTCCAAATATTTCAATAAGAGATTTAATTATTCTAACATTTTAGTTGTTTTTGTTACACATATTGATGCTAATGACCGTTGAGGGCTCTGTAACCAATCAGGAGTCTGGTATTGTGTTCACCGATGAAGGCCGTGTAATTATTACCTCACAGTGGCACAAATAGAAAGACGCTTTTATCTTAAGATACTTTATTGATATTTTCTGTTAATAGCATTAGCCAAAAACCAACATTGAAAATGAAATCCGTATCATGGGAAAAGCTACACACCTTTTATAATGGTTTCAGGAGAAGGAACATATTTAGAACTTCAGCAGAGACTTTAAATGTGATCAATTAACCAAATCTGTCTGTGTGTTTGCTTACAGTATATAATGCAAACCAACAGAGCAAAGGAACAAATTGGACAATGAAGTTGGGTCAGAGATCAGGGTTTATAAATTCTGTAGAGTCAGATTTTTGCATCTCAGGCACAGCATGGACAGGGATGAAGTCAGAGGTACTAAATTAGGACAAGCTGATTGTAAAGAAATAAATGGTTAGCACTGAGAGGTCAATTTTCACAAATTATGACTTTAAAGAAGTAGAGTTATCTTGTGCTGACAGTGCACTTATCATTCCATCTTTTACAGAGTAGGAATATTTAGGGGAAATGAAGGGGGAGGGGATGTGTCTGGCACATGCACCATATGTTGCCACTCAGCTGGGAATGGGTGAGGTCTTAGAAGAGAAAGAACAAGGCAGGCAGAGAAAAACAAATGCCAAAAATGAGCAGGAAGAAGTCACACAATCGGCTCTCTGCAGAGGACGATTTCAAGCTCCCCACGGTAGAGCTTCCCGCCATCGGACAGGCTCATGATGCTCTCCTTGTAACCCATCAGATTATTCACATCCACATCCTGGGGGCAGAGAAGAGAGAAATAAGTTATATGTGGGACATTTTGGACTGATTTCAGGTTTGTAGTGCAGATGTTATGGAGCTAACACTACATATAGTAAAAAATATAAGAACTGCTGTGAAATATAAAAAATAAACAAGAGACAAAGAATTGCCAGTGACACTTTTGAATTGATGAACCTGTATCTAAATCAGAACTATAACTAAATGCCTGAAAAAAAGTTTGAGCTTATATTACAACAATGTAATATCCAGATGATTGTTTTTTTTTTCCTTTCTGCCCTTCTGTGGATTTTTTCAAAACAATCCTTTACCCTGTCATTTTTGTTAAATACCATCTTTACTTTGCTCAAACACACCAGAAATAACAAGTAAAACCAGGGACATCTTATAATATTTTGCCAAAAAGGATTTATAGGAATCATTGAAAAGTAGCATTTCATAAATAAATGTGCTTAAAAATTCTAACCCTAACATCTAAAGTGGGATCTTATCAGCTAAATTATTTGACAGGTTATTAAAGTCAAGAGCTTTTCTGGTAAATGCAAACAAATTATCTAGCTACCTAAATTTGGACATTTTTTCCTCCATTGTTTCAAACACTTTATCCACACTGTCTCTCGGTATCCTACAAATAAAATCTGTAATGTTTTAAATGAAACATGCTAGTATGTGACAAGAATATAAATAAAAATTCTAAATATTTCTAATGATCTCTGATCTTGAGTCCATAAGGATATGCCTGTTCAAATCTTTCAACATAATTAAAACAATTATTTTAGTTTATTTTGACATAAAAAAACCTCTTGAATGAACATTAATATAAGGTTTAATCAAATCAGAACTGGTCTATTTTACATTATATTCATGTATAAACTTAGGATGCACCCCCATAAAAATCCAAATATTTGACTTGTCAATCAAGGAACGAGGCCCCCAAGGTTGAAGCCTAATACAATGAAATCAACTGAACTAATGGAAAAAATGTGGTATAGTATTTAAATGTTTAAACAAATCCTGATTGAACAAGTAGTTTAAAGTGCAGCTGTATGGTCACTGATTTTAATTGTACAGTATTAGTTGTATTTGATGCATACTCCTTATAGTCAGTTATATTATTTGCAGAAACATCCAGGAAAAATATTTATTTAAACTAATCCTGGGCTCACCCTACAAAAGAAGGAATATACTGCCTGTCAAAGAAAACCCAAACCCTGGGTAGGCTCTGAGCTCCCAATGTGAAATGCCTGAAAAAGTCCTTGAAGCTCAACTCTGCTCAGATAAATCCTTTTAGCATAGAGCGGATGAACTGCTTTAATTATTCTACTGGCTTTACTGGTTTGCTTTTGTATGATCATGTTCTCTTTTAATTATCTTCTCAGCTGCTCAGACTTAAGGTTTATGTTAAGAGTATTTAGCGAACCTATCACACTTATTCCTCTCTTTGGTAAACCCAGAGTACCCAGAGAACATCTCCACATGTATGGGGAGAACACAGCAGGTAATCACCTACTATACTGCATACATCTCTGAACCCTGAAAATATATTTAACATTTTTTTGTAGTTACAACAGCCTTCATTTGAAACTTCCTATTGTTTTCTGAATAACATCAACAACAGTTAATGACTGTGCTTTTTGGCTCTTTTTAAACATTGAGGACTCCGATGATAAGCAGTTAATGGTGTTGGATTTCTTGCTGCTTTTGATCTGAGCTCCTGAGATCCGAGCCTTCATACATGTGAACCACATGCAGCATGTTCAGTTCTAGCAAGAGGTAATGTCTTTAAAATAGCTTTAAGTTAATTAGGAAGAAAAATTATGGCAGAGAAATGCTATTATGACCCAAAGGTCTAACCTAATGCTGGAACTTGCATGGACAGGCAGAGCTGTGCAGACATAGCAAACACTATATGCCTACTGTAAACCACTCAGCAGACGCCCCATCCATCTCTATCCATCTCTTACCTTCTTGGTCTGGTAAAGGTCCCGTAGAAGAGCCTCCAACTCCTGCTCATCAATGTAACCATTCCCATCCTAAGTTTTAATCAAAATAAGAAACACATTATTGTCAATTTCAACTTGAAACACAAAGACGGTTTCTTGAAAGAAAAAAAAGAAAATGTAGAAAAGCATATGCTTATTCTCTCTGATTAGTTTCTCTTCTAATATACCAGCCTAATCCTATTTAGGCAGGGTTGCAGCCAAACACCTATCTTTATTTGTTTTGTTGGCAAGAGCAGAAAACAAATTATTTATAAATAATAAACATTATTGTCCACAAAGGAGCCACAACATTAAAATGACTGCTGCTTCTTTGGCTACATTGAATTGCACTGAATCCTTACACACACTGCTTACTGTAACCCTGCAGATCAAGCTAAGCATAGGATATTTACAAAAGACAAAAGTAAAAGACAATCTGCTAATTCTTTGTATAATTCTTCGTGATCATGCAATTTGGTAAAACATAACAACGATCACACCTGGTGAATCTCAAACTAAATCATAAACATGTTTATCCTTCTTGTCACATCAAAAGATGATCGTGGTTTGGTAAACCATGTTTCCTCTCTAGAAATAACCTATTAATAACAAAAATAACACACAGACAAATGGTTATTTGATATTACATCAAAACCAGATTTTTCAGGTCAAATTGGAGGAGCAGAAATCTTACTTTCATTTGATTCACATTTAAAGTTTATGAAAATAAAAGAATAAAATGACCATCAGAAAAAATAAAAACATTATTCAGTTTATTTTTCTGGATGGACAAATGATTATGTTTCTTTTGTACACCACCACCTAATAATAGATTATAAAATGTGATAAACTCTACTAAAATGTTTGTTTTGTAATACATCTCAAATTTCCTTATTTCACAGTCCTGTTTGCAGCACATAGAGAATTCATTTGATCTGTAAGTAGGTGTTATAGATACGGTAACTGGTCTACTGGAATTTAGCACCGTAAATATGTAAATATTAAATACTCTAGTTGGATAATAAAGTGATATAAAAAAATCTAAACTATAATAATCATTTAATTTCTAATGTAAATATCAATTGACTTTGTAATGGTAGTTATTGCATTTTTATTTAAACTATCACTCATATAAATACCATAAATATCATTATTACAAATTACTTATTTTTTTCAATAGTGCCCCCCCAAAACCCTTTTTATTTGTCCAAGGAAGAGCAGTAGCTTTATAGTACAACAAACCTTGTTCATGCAATTTGACTACAATTTTAGAGAAATCTCAAGATGCCAGATAAATTTGCTATTCGCAGGATTTATTGTAACAATTTTGTTGGCTGACAGTCTACACACATACTATAAACCATTCAAAGTATGTGGTAAATCTTAAGACGTGACCAAGTATTTAAAATCTTAGCTTTATTAGCCTTTTTGACTTTGATTGGTTTGTTTATCTAGACCTGCTGCTCAGCAGCTTTCAAGATTTTATGGCAAATTTATGAATGTACCAGCAGGACACTTAAAAAAGCCTTTCCATTCACAACACAGAGGGTTAGCTGTAAAGCCAATAATGAGTCTCACTGCTAATTAATGAGTTATGTCTCACAGTGGTGTTTATAGAGTATTGGTCCAGGAGATAAGTCTATGTTACGGAAAATCTGCTTTTGGCAAACAGCATCGGACTGCGATCTGTTCAACTGGGCTCAGAGTCAAGATGACTTCAGTTCGGTGAAACCTGCCAGTCCTTTTAAAAGAGATGCTCTCTGATGTTAACAGAGCCTGTATCAAGTGTACCAGATCCAAGGAATAGAATGTGAATTCTATTTATTTCCCACTTTAAAGATAAAAGACTTGGCACTCTGCAGAGTTATGAAAAAGCACAGTCACATTAGATACCAGCCGCCCGTCTAAGCTGCAGGCCATCTTGGATTTTAAAATCTGCACAGTTGAAGGATGTGGTAACCTAAGACACATTAGTGTCCAGCTGACAGGTCACATTCCCAACACCAGTGATGGCAGCTGCCTGCATTACCTCTGCAGGCGATGCACTGAGAACAAAATGAATAAACTGACATAAGTGTTAGCTTTCCATTTATTCTCAACTGAACATTCAGGTTCAGCTTCCTTTGCAAATAAGGACGAGTAAAAGATTCAAAACATCATTATTTGATCATCTTTCGTAACAAACATGGACACTGCACCACATTGTCTATGCTTGCTTAGAGTTCCTTCATTACCATGATTAACAGAATATTTTCACAACATTTGAAATGACTAAGTGTAGATTTAGTTACGAGGAAAGGTAACCAATAATCATCACTTATTGTTAACTTTTGCAAATGAAGTAATGTGGTCTGAAATATTTAAACAGGTGCTCATGACCTTTTACTGTTTAGCACCTCAGAAAACATTCAATCTCTGCCAGTGTGACAAAGGTGACAAGATAGTACCTAAAAAAACATTATAAATCCCAAATTACCCAATGTTTCTACTGTACTAATACAGCAGGAACATTTGAATTCAGCAGGAAGCGGTGACCATAACAGCAGTCTTATGATGGGGATTGCCTGGCAAACATACAAAAATAAATGTCTATTATTTTTGTATTTTCTAAGATGCACTTAATTTGTCATGGTTGGACTTATGTAAAACATTTTTGTAGAAGAGTAATTACATGTCGTAGAATAAGAGATGGTGAATCTGCAGCCCTATATCAAGATTTATATTGTTTTTTCTTTTATCAGATTGTTAATATGCTATCATTACATATTAATAAATCTAACTTCATGCTATTTAATGGCAAGAAAAAAAGCAATAGGGAAGAAATGAATTGCGTACATTGACAATGAAAAACTGATGTATGTCTCATTAACTTGTTTCTTAGGAGATTTAATCATTGACAAGTTATTTTCAACGGAAAAGGTTGTTTTTTCCACAACAGAAAATAATAAATTACTTGGTATTCTCAGAAAAAAGTAAACAACTCTAATTTCCCTTCTTAGTACTAAAGCCTCATTTATCCTTATTTAAGATTGTTTGGGCTAATAAATTAGTGTTATATCTTAATGAAATCCTTCTGCTTCAGCAATGATTTCTTAGATTAGCAACTTTCAAAACTGAAGTTACTAAATGAATTTGAGAAAAATATTTTGTTAACTCACACTTGTATATATAAAATAATATAGATTACAATAGATTTACTGACTGGTTTTAAAAATGACTTTTTGAACAGTTTTTCATTCCATAATTACTTCACTAGACAGGTTAGGAATCTCCATCTTCCAATGTTTAACGACATAATGACATCTTTTTTTTTGTCAAATATTAAGATTTTATTTTCTGGAACCAGTTTTTATATCTTACAGAATTCGTTGTCTCGAGAAATTCCAGAAAATATTAGAATTTAACAATGTCTTGTATTTTCTTTAGTTTATTTTAGTAGTTGATAATAAATCTCCCCTTGATATTTACCTCTGCCAAGGAGCTTATGTTTTCATCATGTCAGCCCTACCAGCAGCGTTGCTTAGCTTGGCTCTGAGAGGTTCCAGTTCCAGAAATGATACTCTTCAACATTTTATTTTGACATATTTCCTATTGGTATTGATTTATTGCCAAGTACCTTTTTGTATATCTATATTCCTGATTTTATTCATATGGCTTATATAAACTACCATTGGTTTCTAACAAGTATTTGTAACTGTTATGCTTTTAAAATTGTTTTCTTTTCTTGATTTTTACTGTTGGGTTAGGGTTAGCGAATAAAGCTAATAAACTGATAATGTTACAGTATATTTTTGGAAGTATTACTTCTCTAAGGCAATGCTGTGCAAATATTTGTGGTTTTCCGGCAGGATATTTGCTCAACATAACTAAAGTAAATTATTTTTTTAAGGAACCATTGAAGGTTTCATGGCAATGTTAAATCAATGCAGCCCATCCAGTGCTAGAAATGTCAAAATATGTCTCAGGTCCCAGTTTTTATAGCACCTCTAAGGAAAATGGAAAACATTCACATCAGCTTAGAATGGAGCCCAGTCAAAACAATCGTTGTGTCGCATTAAATTGGTTTCTTTATTTCTCCAAATCCTGACTCAGCTTTTCTACAATCTATTATAGCACATCCCTAGCTTCGCATAGCTCATAACACACCATAAACAATAAAAATGATTTAGCGGATGTATTGTACAACTCCACTCCCCTCTGGCTTGCATAACATCCTTTGTGCCGTCCCTCCCTACAGATTTACCTTTGTTTTGGAATATAAGTAAACCACAGCTGAATAACCGTGAGCTGTTTACATAGGAACAGGTGCACCTATCCTTCCTCATTTCCCTAGGTAGACTTAGAGACCTCAAACAAGAAATTTGCATATTCATTATTTAAACAAAAATCAGTCTTAAAAAAAAAGCAATGAGTGCCCATCAAGACATGTTCACTCAGGGTAGATTAATCTAACTTTCAATGAGGAGACAGTTTTGTTTTTTACATAGAAAACAGATCTATACTCCCATACAACTCAGATTGATTACACTGTTTTAGGTCAAAGGTTAATGGGGTTTTAGTTTCAGCTAACACCTTTTTTTTTATATATGATGAACTGTCTGAGTTAAGTTGTTCTTTTCAGCATCAATTTAGACATAATTTACTCTGTAGGAAGTTGCCACAAACCATCTGACCCTGCAGATCTCAGAAGGTTAGGTCTAAGGTATTTTGGGACATTTTTATGAATCCTTTGCTTTAGGTTTTGGAAAAATGAAGATTTCAGAAGCATCCTGACTTTCAAAAGGAACAATACTGGAAGGTATCATCAGTTATTATAAACGTAATTAAATGTGACACATTATGGACCCTCTGAGTTTTTCTCTTAAATGTTTTTCATGACAGATGTTGGTCAACCAATAAATGTACTGTTTTCAAATTAAACCCGATGCTATTTAAAACCTGTCATCATGAAGGAACTGGTAGTGAAGAAAGACAAAAAAAGTAGCGTTTTTATTCTGCAATAGGGCATTCCCTTCAACAGAAATAATTATATAATGGGAAAAAGCACAACATGAACAAACACTTAGAATACAAAAACATTTCAAATTCAGAGAGTTGAATTTAATTTTATTACTGTCACATGGAAATAAAACTACAAGATGTTCTGAGGCCTAAAACAGAAAATAAAGTTATTATGTTGAAGCCTTTTTGTTACCTAATGGACCCAGATTTCTCTAATAAGGAATGATAGGAAGAAAACAACTTTTTAGTTTCCCTATTATAGAAATTGAAGATGGTTTTGAAATGCTCAGATGTCACCAACATTTCTAATAAAAACTGAACTATTTTAGACTATTTTTTTGATTATAGATAAATAGAACTTTGAAATAAATATTTAATCACTGTTGTCTTCCTAATATCAGAATAACAGCCAGACGACAGGTTCGTTAGCAAATAGTGACTTTACCCGCCATTAATGCCAAACCCTGATGTTTATTTTAATTGCATAAGATTGTAAAGCTCACAGCTTGGCAAAAAATGATTAGAAATGAGCAAAAAAAAAAACCAAAAAACCAAAAAAAAAAACAAACGTAAAGTTAGTAAAAAGGAAGGAATACGTGGATTTGAGAATTGTCAAAATATAAAAGAAAAACATTGCATTTCCATATTTTTATCATATCACCCCACTACCGATAAAGTTAATTCAGTTGAAAATAAACATCACCTACCTTATCATAGAAATTGAAGATGGAGTTGAACTGCTCAGAGGTCAGTTTCACTCCCTGTAATAAAACAATGCAAACATGTTGTCATCAAACAACTGAATCAGAAAACTGACAGATTAAACTGCTCAATAAATAGCTACTAGAATAACATAATATCAGCACATATAGTTTCATTTGCTTTTTACAATATTAAATGATCTAACTCATGAACAGTAGGTTTTAAAACAGTGTAATGGAAAATAGACAACATATTCATATTTATAAAAATACCGAATCAATTTCAAACAAATGCTTTATGGTTTGGTTGTTCAGTCGTTTAAATATATATTCTATATTCTATATTCTTCTAAGAATAAATGAGTGTTGGTTCTAAATTTAGAAAAGAATAACTTCTAAATGAAATCTTTTAGCATAATGTACATTTAAATCCCAGCAATGTGTCAACTTGCACCTATCATTTGACTGCTATAACACATTTGACTCTTCTAAAGTGAAACAATAAGTGGACATTTCAGGACTTAACTAATGGATTATTTAAAGGAACCTTTTAGTACCACTGACCACCTGTTATGTATTTTAAATATATTTTCTTTTACCACCAAGTGTTTGTTGCTTTTAGCCTTATAATTACAATCACCTGACATAGGAGCACAATATGATCCATTTTATCAATTGCATCTTAGAAATGACCAAACTGGGTATTTAAGCACCCAGAAGTTGGTCCTCATTTTCATTTATGCTTAATCCCGATAATGTTAGCTCTTCATACAATAAATACTCAGTTATGTAACATAAATCATATAAGTGGCAACAGCTGTGTTTAGATGCATTTTTTTTCCTCAAACCTGGAATTTAAGAAGGAAATTTTCCTGGACAGGGAGGAGCCTGTAGGGGAAAAAGGAATTAATTAGCAGACACAGGGGATGTTAAAATATTTAAATCATATGGCAGTAAATGAACATCAGGAGGAAATGTGTTTTAACCTTTAATATTGTGAATAAAGTAAGGAAAAGTGCATATCACCTTGCCATCTCTGAGAGCCCCAACTTTCCATCTCCGTTCAAATCAAACATCCTGAGCTACAAAACAAAACAGAAATTATAAACAAAAAAAGAGAAACTGGGAGGAAAAAAAATAAACCAAAAAAAAAACTTTGGATTCTTTGGAAACCTTAGAGAACCAGGTTCTAACCAAAATACCATGATATATGCTTTAAAAGTAAAAATGTCCTATTCCTTGTCATTTTTTTTTCTAAAGTTGAAGTTAAAAATCTGTCAAACACTGCACATTAAAGAAATAGCAAAAAGTCTAATCCAAAATATTATGTGTTAATGTATATTCAAATGTTTACCAATCCAGTTGTTTGATTATTTGAATTTTATTTATCTTCACCTAAAAAGGTTTTTAGGGTAAAAAAAGGTGTTTAAAAACATCCGAACAACTCAAAATAGAGGATACTGGTTGAAGAATCTAGAAATAAGTAAACTACATTATTTCTAATCAGTGCTGGATGATATAGTCAGAATTTATATCACGATACATTTGTTGATTTCAGTCGATATGATACAATTTTGATATCAATATAGAAAAAATAAAAGCCTTAAAAAGACAGCCAAGAACGCCCAAAACAGATGTCTATACAAAATTATGACAAATATTTTGCAATGTTTATAAAAACAAGATAACATTTAAGAAATATTAGCTTTGAAAAACAAAAGTACATAAAACTATATAAAAACCTGTAACATCAGTCGGTGACAAACATTAAGTTTATAGACTGTGATGAATACTGAAATATCAGAAATGTGTGTAAAAGTACTATCATCAATATTGAATTAAACCATATGACAATATGTTTTGATATTGAAATATTGTCCAGCTTTATCTATAATGCACTAAAAAGCCATCCAACAATTTTGACTTGTTTATAACAATCATATGTAAAGTGGTCATGATTCATACTTGCAATTATGATGATGCTTTTTAGATAAGTGTCAACTTAACTGTTTTTTTCAAAGAAAAGAAAAACAGCATTTTTATGAGTCTTTTAATGAAAGCTTGGCCAGCAACATGTTAAAGGCAGAAGGACTCAGTTGTGAGAAATTAATAGATATATCTTCAGTTGATATAATGCTTTACAGCAGCTGTACAGGAACAATAATAGGTTTATATAAGCATTGAGGAGATTTCTAGTAAAAATCAGGTCAGCTTCAGGGTTTCTGGGAAGCAGATGTTACTGCATCTGGGTTGGAAACAACCTGCAGAAAATGATGGGTCACTGCTACTTCGCTGCACATCACTGCTGCCACCAACACAATAGATCTCTAATGTCCAGCAGGCCTGATGCTCAGTAAAAAAAAAAAAACGTGTTCCTTGAACTATTTGACATTTGTCACATTATAATCACAAACTTTTACTGTAATTTATTGGGTTTTGTGGTAAACAAACCCAAAGCAGTACATAACTCTGAAGTGGAAAGACAAGAATACATGATTTTGAAATGTTTTATTAAAAAAAGCTGTGGTGTACATTTGTGTCCAGCTTCTCTGAGTCAGTTCCTTGAACCATAGAACAACCATTTGTTGCTGCAGTTTTCTATGGAGTGTGTATGTACCAGCTAAACTATGCCCACTCATCTTTGTAGAATATTTCAACCTCTTTGGTAGACACGTATATGTAGATACTACCCTAAGTATTCACAGCTACAACTTTTCAACCATTAGTCATTTTAGGGCCTAATAAGGTGTTTTTAAAGGAATTTATTTCGTCCAAATACTATAGGTTACTACCACATTATGTAAAGTAAAGGTTTGTAGAGAATTTTGCAGATGAAGAAAAATAGAACTATTTGTGTTTATGTGTGATAAAAGATAATCTTACTATGGTCTGCGTGTACTCCTGCAGCTTCTGTTCATCATAGTGTCTGTTTGCCTTTTCCAGCAGGTCTGACAGAAAGCCCTGAAAAGGAGGCAGATCAAGGGAAAAATAAAACAAAGTTTAACATCATAATTTAATAAATAAATTCTCTAGATTTAAGAAACTTTATCCATTCATTGTGGATTTTGATTAACAATTTTTGAGACATGAAAGTGAAGTCTCAAAGAAGATATTTTCGACATGCAGGAAGAAAAACTGAAAGATGAGTTTAAACTCTCCGATAAAGGTAGGAGGGAATAGGAAATCATTTTGAAATAATAATAAAAAAATAATAAAATTGGATGAAATTTTGGTATTAATTCATATTTTTGGTTTAAAAATGTCTCCACATATATTTTACAACTTACAGTCTTTTCAAATGCAGCACACCATGTAGTGCTACACTGAATGTTTTGTATCACTCGATTCAATATTTTCCATGCCTGTTCTCAATTATGTGGTGAGACACATGTCTGGCGCCTGGCATCTCATCCGCAATTTTCCACAGCTTTCAAAAAGCCACACCTGAGTAACTCATCTGCACCTGGTCAGCTGGAAGAAATGTGACACTGGAAACAACCCATGAATCCAGCATCTGCACATGTCAGTCGTCGACCCCAATAATGCAAAGCTCCCAAGTGAATAGCGCGCCTTTTTATAACATTTCAGCCAATGCTGTTAAAAAGGGTGTTAAAGTAAATAACATTTGTGTAATATGCAATGCTTTTTTGCATCTAATTAAAAAAAAAATAGCTGTGGTCATTAGGCAATTTCCTCTGGAGCATGCCACTTAATTCTCCTGAGTAAACTAGGTGATTCTCCTCGCTTCATTTAAACCATAGGCTCAAATTGTCAGAGACAAACCTTTAAAAGGATTAGTTGTATTTTAAGCATCTGGATACAAAATATTCAGTTTGTGTTACATTTAGTTGATTAAATCAGAAAATAATGTCTCACAGGAATTTCCGTCGGCTGGAGTTTAAGCTCAAAGATTCCTGCTATGATGCGTGAATTCAGATCTATACGGAGACTGCGTTAATGAGGTCAGAAACTTTGGTTGGCTGAACCAATTTGATGACTATGATCTTTGTCAATCTTTGAAATGTGGAGCAAAAAATAAACAGCATTTTTTTTTCTTAGGAGAAAGTGTTAAAATTTTAGATTCTTATGTTTTAATTGTTTTATTTTATGTTTTGTTCAGGAGGTGAAGGGTTTAATGTGTTCTAAGGGTTTCCTCTAAGAACCATTCTGTGTCTATAATTGTTTTTAATTTCATTTTGGTTTATCAACAAATTTTATTATAGTTTGATAATGACAATAAATATTCTTGATTTATATATGGCTTTAAGAAAGAACTAACTATTGACAGAAGACATAAGGAGCAGGGATACAGTGGAGTCAGACTCCTCTGTTCAAAGATAATGGATGCTTAATAGAGCAAAGGTGAGATACCACAGACATTGGTCTGTAGAGATGTGGAAAATATAATTTGATTAGAAGATACATTCTTCATCATACTCTCAACGAGGGGAAGAGTTAAGATGGGACAAGAATGTTTTAAGACTAAACAGAAACCCACAGAATGTTACTATGCTGTTATAATGTAGAGAATCTCTGTCAAGGTACCTTAGATCAGATAGGGTTCAGTTTTGGTTACATCCATCAAGCTCTAAGAAGTTTTTCTTGTCTTTTCTTATCATAGCCACACTTCCTTGCATATTAAAGTCAAGCAGTTTAACTCCAACATATTGATGCAATGACGAAATGGGACAACATGTTGGGTCAGTGTACATTTAGGTAGTTTGTTTTCTTGTCTGAAACCAAAAAGAAAACCAAAAATACTCCAGTAATTTGGTTATTTTAAATAAAATGAGAAATTGGATAGCAAGCCATGTCATTATCAGATTTCTAATTTTGTACCCTATATGAAAAGCAAAACAACAGAAAAAGAGCCCCTACTTTTGATTAATATATATATCTTTTTGCATAAGTCACATGTCCTGCGAGTTCTCGCTGTCCAACATTTGGCTTTTAGAGAGAAGTTTATGTATAAACATCCCACCCTAAAATGGACCATCCCATCATAAGCACAGCCTCCAGCAGCTTAGCCATGACCCAGCTCTTCCTGAACCCTTGAACTACTTATTTGAACTTTATGAACATAAGGTCTCTTTCCAAAGTCTAAACTGTTGTCTCTTTTAAAAAAATAGTGTTTGTTATAATATTGCTTTTCCATTTTGTTTCATTTATACCATTTGATTCTCTGTAACCTGATGAGTGCTAAAGAGGTCTAAACTACTTTCATTTATTAGCAAGATATCGGCTGGGGAATTGGTTGGGTTGTGCTGCAAATCAGTGCAACTTTCTGCCAATCATTATTGATTTGATTCCTTTCATAAAAGTGTCATTGAAGTTAACCTAACTGTTTAAAATAAATTCTCACACATTTGGTTTCTTTCACTTTTTGGTTAATATCTTTTAGTTTAAAACAAACAAACTCTGCAACACATTTATATGCAGAGTTCAGTTGAACTTGAGATAATTAAATCTTCTCACTTAGAACAAAGTCACAAGGCTGTTATTCTGCCCTTTGAAATCCTTTGGTTGATCCAAAGCAGCTTAGCAGCTATGCTAAAAAAAACACTTTTAGAAAGAAAATCAACATCTACGATAACAAGCCGGTACCAAAAATTTTTCTCTGTAGCAAACTACCTTTCTTTTAGATATCAGGTATGCTAACATGTGACCAGTGAAAAGCTAGCATCTAGGCTAACAATGGTAACAAAAGGGAACTTCAGTGCAATTGTACTGTTATACTACTACTGATATTTGCTGCCAAGCCAACGTAATGTGAGCAATTAGAATAAATCTTAAAATCTGTTTTTTTGCTAACGTATTCCATAGTTGGCAGAAACACCTTAAAAGTTATTGTTCTCTGCAACAATTCAATTTTTGTTATGACAGCACCATAATTCTCAGGCTTCTAAAATACATCAATATTTGCCGCTTAAGTTAATACTCGCATGGCACATAAAAAAAAATCAGCTGTTTTAAGTCATAAAAGCAATACTACTACTTACATTTCTGAAATTCCTAATCAGAAATTCATTATTACGAGGTTTGTAGTGTTTTTTTTTAAATAAAGGGGAGAATGTAGCAACCTTTTCAATTTTTTTTTATATCTTTACAGCAAGTTGGTAGATGGATAGTTATTGATCAAAATCCTGTGGCTAATTCTCATTGAATTTGAGGAAAAGTTTTTGTGTAATGCAAGAACAGGAATTCTTATTTTCAAGGCTGAGCAAATCCTTCCTTAATTAAGAATAAAAAGAGAAACATAAATTGTTTAGTAAATAAAACAAGTGTAAATTTAAGAATAAGAGTTGTACTGTTATACTACTACTGATATTTGCTGCCAAGCCAACGTAATGTGATCAATTAGAATAAATCTTAAAATCTGTTTTTTTGCTAACGTATTCCATAGTTGGCAGAAACACCTTAAAAGTTATTGTTCTCTGCAACAATTCAATTTTTGTTATGACAGCACCATAATTCTCAGGCTTCTAAAATACATCAATATTTGCCGCTTAAGTTAATACTCGCATGGCACATAAAAAAAAATCAGCTGTTTTAAGTCATAAAAGCAATACTACTACTTACATTTCTGAAATTCCTAATCAGAAATTCATTATTACGAGGTTTGTAGTGTTTTTTTTTAAATAAAGGGGAGAATGTAGCAACCTTTTCAATTTTTTTTTATATCTTTACAGCAAGTTGGTAGATGGATAGTTATTGATCAAAATCCTGTGGCTAATTCTCATTGAATTTGAGGAAAAGTTTTTGTGTAATGCAAGAACAGAAATTCTTATTTTCAAGGCTGAGCAAATCCTTCCTTAATTAAGAATAAAAAGAGAAAAATAAATTGTTTAGTAAATAAAACAAGTTTAAATTTAAGAATAAGAGCACAGAAAGAAAAAATAACAGCTTAAGTCTGTCTTTAATGCCATAGTCATTCTTTTAGTAAACAATAGATCTGGTGAATTATTATTTAGCAAGCTCTCCACAGTTGACATTATTTTTCAATATGCCACGCTCAACCAGCATATCTAATGACTTGTCTGATCTTGTATATTCAATCTGAAATCATACATGTGAAACTAGGTTAAGCCAAGAAGTGTTAGTGGAAAAGTAAAATCATGGAAGAGTATTTTCCTCCCATGCGTGCACAGAACTGTTCCTGTGGGACACCTGGGTACAAAGAAAGGATATAGTCTCTTGTGAGTTGGATTAAACCTTGTGTGCTGTTTTAAGACTAATAGTTTAGATACAGTTTTGCATTATAATTTAGATTATAATTTAAAATTTCATCTAAACTATTTAATTATAATCTAATTTTGTTTTGTGTAATTACATGAGCAATATGTCGTCTCTTTTTGGCAGCAATGCAATTAGATTTAAATGCATATATTTATAGCATGTTTTCTACAAAAAAAAACTTTTAAATGGAAAAAGGATAATGACACAAAGATTTTACAGAATATTTCCTTTAACATTCTGTCTTTTGCTTTTATTAGTACCAACAACATGCAAGAACATGCAAATAAGGATTATAACATAAGAATACATAAATACATGCACATGTATTATTGTCTGATGAGTACATTTGAAGTTACCAGGCATTAAGAATAACAGAAAAGATAATGAATATCAGTGCTATTGATTACAGTTTAGGGTCCTGTTGGTGTTTGGTGGTATACAAATAAAAGTGAGTGAAGGGGGTGAGGGAAAAGAAAAAATAAAGCATAAGTATAACAATGGAGGAAGATAAACATAGGTGTAAAACTTTTTTAAGCTCATTGGTTGACAATAACAGCTGTTTCTCATTTATCGTTAATAAATTGAGAAGGGTACCTATTTACCTTCAGTTCATTTGCTTCAATGTAGCCACTGCGATCTGTGTCATATCGCCTCCATGCCTGAGGGAAAATAAAAGATGTATTTTTAGTTGACAGTTTTTTTTATTTTCCGCCTTTGATGCACAGACATTTATCTCCAGTGTTTAACATGTCTTTTGTTTCAACCCCCCCCCCCCCCCCCCCCATCAAGGGTTTCACTTTTCTTCAGTGCGGAGTGGCATAATTCGCTGCAGAGAGGATGATTTGAGAAGTCGGGGCCATTACTGTAATCAAACAGTTTTCAATATAACCCCTATCGCCCACATGCAGAGCATGGGGCAACACGAAGAGAGGAAAGGAGGGAGAAAGAGAAAGCCATTTTAATGAATGTTTTAATCTAGCAGCTGTCCTTGTCCAAGGAAGGGCTCCTTATCAAAGATGGATGGCTTCTTCTCCTCCTCCTTCTCTGCTCCTCCTCTGAGCTCTGCAGAGAAGGAGCTACAGTGGTGTTATCTATTATATATGATCCTGAAAATAGAAGTTTCTGCTTCCTCATTCTAACCCTTTAAAAACCTTTATGCCCCTTCCCCCTCCTCCTTTTCCCTTCAACAAAGACTGATTAATCCCCTTCTCCTGTAGGATGTTCTAAAACTCTAACCCCTTAACTTCCCATCAGCGTTTCATTTACGGACCCTATTTTCTAGCTTTCACTCTCGCTTGCCCTTTGTATCTTTCTCCTCCACACCTTCCCTCTCCTTCATTTTCCTTCCTTTACTCCAATATTTCCTCTTGATGTGACATGGCAGGCAAGAACCCCCCCACACACGTAATTGGTTTCTAATTGCCTCAGTTCTTTCAATGCAAGTGGATCTAACATGAAATTTGCCATTTCATCCAAATGTGTTAGGAAGTGTTTCATGAAAATTAAATATTCTGTTAGTTTCTTGGAAGCCCCTTTTGTTGCTTCACCAGTAGTTTCTTATTGAAAAATTTAAAGCCATGTTCAAAACTGGGGACATTTTTGCATAAAGAAGTTTCTAAGAAATGAAGCTCTCCCTTCTTCCTGCTGAGTTTTACATATTAATAGTAACTTTAATGAGTATCTAAATAGAAATAATTTACAGGATCAATTCTTCAGCAACTTCAGCCACATGCTCAGTCTGACCACTTATAGCATTGTTTTCCAAGACAGCCTTTTTGGGTTTGAATTATGTGTAAATTATAATAAGATTAATAAAAAAAAGACTTAGGCCAGCAGTTTTAAACTCAAATCCTTGATGGTTGTTATCCTGCAACTTTTAGATGCTCCTTTGCTTCAACACAGCTGACCTCAATTTGAGCTCATTAGCAGAGCCTGGTTGCTGCTAGTGTGGTACTTTCACCATGTGAATCAAGTGTTTAGGGCAAAGGATACATCCAAAAGTAACAAGACATTAACCTCTGGAGGATTTGAGTTTGAGACCCCTTATTTGGGCTAAGATTTTTTTTAGCAGCTAAAATAAGTAAGTAAAGACTCAGAAATCTTCAGATACTGATCCTGGGGTTGAACTGGACACTCCCTAAGGGGGATTATTGGCAACCTTAGAAAATATCTTACTTAGTAGAAAGAAATCTCTGGTTGTGAGCAACCATTGCTTTAAACCACAGCGCCTTGTGACACTTATAAAACATTGTTTTAAACCTTCAAAGCTTCAACCAACATCTGATTGTATTCCATTTTTTTCTAACTTGAGAGCTTCTGTGCTAGCTACCTTTTCTTCTTCCTTTCTCCATATTTTTCGCAATTGAGACAGATGCAACATATTCTACTTATTAATTAAACCTCCACTTGTTCTCTAATATATTGCATTATGATTTTGCAATGCAACCCCTGACTTTTAATATTTAGAACACACAACAATGGGCTTGTTGTGCACCTTTTACATTTACATGGCACCAATTGTTCCTACGGGACACTTAGGCAATGGGAAATTTAGAATCTCCAGATACATTCGATCTACCTTTAAACCAAAACCCTTGACAAAAGCATTTGCAAGTCCTCTTGTGTCACTGTATTGGTCTTGCATTAATATCCTGGCAGGGAAATGTTCTTTATAAGGATTCAATAAGATTTTCAAAGTCTCAGTGACTAAACACAAGACTTTTAAACATTGACCATTACCCATTGACACATTTCTTAGGATTGCATTAAAATGGTTAGGAATGCCAGAGGTTCTGCAGTACTCTGTCATATAAACAGTCTAACTTGTTCTGTACCATGGAAGTATAGAAGTACCCTTATAGGGAACCAGACTACCAGTACATTTATCACAGTTTTAGAAACATGACTTTATTATTTCTCTTGTTTTTTTCTTCCATTTTTCTTGCTCTGTATTTCCCCAAGTATATTTGTGATATATCTTCGCTCACCTGACTCTAACTACAGTTTAGATAATTAAAAATTACATCCAGCTTTAAGACAAGTGCAGTCATGTGAGATTGAAGCCAACAGTCTGTGTCTTTCAAATTTAAACTACTCCACTTTATGTCACTAATTGGAACCTCATCAACTACCTGGAGGGAATTATTTCCTGACAGTTGCTTGTAGAAGTGAACAAGAGCAATGCATCTGTCTACAGCTGACTGAGTCCAGCCTACAACGTGTGATTGGTTCTAGTAAGCTTGTTCTTATAAATCTATGGAGAGCAAGAGGTTCATTTCCAAAATCTCCCACATAGCTTTAAAGGACTAACATGAACTGACCATAGGAACATGGTGTTTTGCATTGATAAATCACCAGCATGTCCAGTAATAAAGAAATCAAAACGTCCTTACCGCCATGAACTCAGCGCTGGAGCTGACAAACTGTCTGAAGCACAGCAAGAAGTTCTCTTCAGTAGGAA
Source organism: Jordanella pulchra (assembly GCA_034780135.1). NCBI lineage: Eukaryota > Metazoa > Chordata > Actinopteri > Cyprinodontiformes > Cyprinodontidae > Jordanella > Jordanella pulchra. The sequence goes on along the minus strand of JAUZNJ010053468.1, from coordinate 3,434 downwards.
GAATCTGGGCCAGCTGGAGGGAGAAAAAATGACAAGAAAATGGTGGTGGTGAGTACAAGATGGTGGCTTTGGAGAAAGATAGAGAGAGGGGGAGCTTTTTGTCTGCAAAGCCTCAAATGGGCAACTAAGACATAAATAATAAAGAAGCATAACCTCAGAAGCTGGGCCACGTCTTTGATGGGAATATTTATTTGGAGCCTCCTTCAGAATGTTCAGTATAATACATTACTGTGGATCTTTATCCATTTTATTGAACATTTAATTAATTTTCCCAATGAAAGATGGCTTATGCATAGTGCAGAATCTCTTTCTCACATTTCTTTAAATCCAAATCTGAAAGCACTAAATTCAAGGTAATCTCTTGCTAATACTGCAAGAAGACCGTCAAGAAGCTCTCAAAGCTCCAAATAAGGGCTTTTACTATTTAGATGTTTTCCCACAATAATCCTAAAGAAAAATAAGGTTTTCTGCTCTTTTTATTGCATCTGGTTGCTACTGGTTGTAAGGAAATATATTGCTATGCAAATCTGTGATCTCCACCATAACAAAAAAGAAAAAACAAAACAAACAGCAAAAAAATATAGGTTTTCTGCAACACAAGTGAAAATATTGCAGCTTATTTTACTGATGGCTGATCTACTTTGTTTAAGCTCTTTTACAATGATGTTTGAGGGATTCATATGTCTTCTGTCTTGTAATTTCTGGCAGAGTTCCTATAGTAGGCAGTTTTTAAGTGATTAAGGGGAAAATAATCTATTAAAACCAACTTCCCTATGTGTGAAGAAAGAAAAATGCTCCTGAAAATCCGTGCATGTATTTGATACACCACGTTATTAAGCATCTTTCAATGATACTTGTGGATACATGTGCAGAATTAATTTAGTTTAGCCAAACTGGAGGGTTTGCGAGCATTAATGGTCTGTCTATGGTTACACCAGCGCATATCATTTAAATTAAGGTGCAGATATCTTGATGTTTCCACAACAAAATCTTCATTTTTTTTCTTTTTTATCCTTTAGAGGGGGATTTTCTGGTGTGATTTAGATCACTGTCCTAATGTGTAACCAAAGGAAGTTCACAAAAGGATGTCTAGGACCTCACCTTTAGGATTTTTCTGGTAACGATTCCATCAACTACAGCAGAATTTCCAGGTTCAGCGAATGGCAAAACAGCAGCACTTAACCTCGATGTTTGATTTTCAATATGTGATTTGTTTTCTGAAATTCTGTGACAATTTTTATGATGTTAAGGGATAAACACCCCCTAGAAAGTTGGAGTTTTTTCTTGTGAGTCCAAACATAATTTTTCAAAATTCTTCAGTTGTCATCAAGATGTCTTTTTTTAGGAAATGTGAGAGGAATCTTTGTTTCTGTTTAGTCCGCAGAGGTTTTGGAGCTGGAAATTTCCTCTGGATGTTATTAGTCGTCTCTTTTTTCTTGTTAAATCTTAAATAACGACCTTAACCGTGGTGATGTTAGACTTGCAGTACCTTAGGTATTTAGTGTTTTGTTACCTTCTGGATGAGTTGTTAATGCCTTCTTGACCCTCCTCTATGTGCAAAAACACCCTTCAGTAAACAGTAATACATTCAAAACCCAGATCAAGAATCTTAAATTCAAGGGAGGCCTGTTTCCTGTTTATAAATTGCTCTGTAATTGCCCATTTCCATGCTGATTTATGTTAAGGACTTTATTTTTCTTCATCTTTTCTTAAAATGTCTTCAACGTTTAAGCGATTTCATGAGTCTACAGATCAGGCGGTATGTGGCTAGTGAAAATGCACCAAGAGAAATGTGGTCATTACAGTTCATTTATGCTTGTAACCTTAATTTGAAGACAGCATTTTGTAATTATTGGGGTTCTTTTGTTTGATATTTAAATTTGTCTGATGACCAATGAGGACACAATTAACATCCCAAAAAAACAATAAACAGTATGGAAAGTTTTCTGAAAGGAATCTGAAATAAGCTCTGGGTTAGAGGCTTACTCTTAGTCTCTGGTCTAGGACAAGCTTTTCTTCTTTTAGTTTAGAAAGGTATTACATGATAATCATTTTTTTTAACTACACCGTCGTTCAAAAGTAATTCATATCACATAAAATGAAATAGATACCTCTGACATCTCAATGCGTCCGTCTTTGTTCTTGTCAAACTTCTGCATAAACTCCTTCATTCTTTCTCTGAATGTGGGGTTTGTTGGATCCTAAAAAGGTTTTGTACGTTTATATGGATAAAACATTTTTCTACTGGCACAGACCTATGATGACATAATTGTCCTTGAACTCACCACTCCTGCTCCTCTCCGAGCCGTCTCCAGCTCCCTGAAGAAGTTCTCCAGCTCCTTCCCCTCAATGTATCCATTTCCTGAGGAGAATCAGGTGTTATTCATATTGTGTGAGATTGTTTTAAATGAAGTATTTACAAAATAAGAGAGAAAAAAAAAAACATGTACCACGCAAACAGTTTCCTTAAATGGTTTTGTGTAAGAAAAGGTTTCTTGCAGCTATGGTCAGTTTAGATTTTTATGATAAATTAAGATACTTTACCTCCTCTGTGAATAAAGATTAGTCCAACATCATTAATTTAGTGCTAATTCATCATCTTTTTTTATTATTTAAAGATAAATTGAATCTACCTACAGTCAACCAAGTTGATAAAAAATGACTTTTTAGTCTTATGGTCATTATCCTAAATTGAATTATATCATATTTCTTGGATATTTATCTCACTGGGCAGTAAAGTTAATCTTCTCTCTCCCCTATCTTGTTTCATTCTCATTCCTAGTGATCTGTTTCTCTGACAGAACCCATTCTGGGGACAAATCAGTCTGCTTTGCTTTACCAAGGTATTATGGAAACCTGTGCCAATATTCTATCAGGAGCCGAGGCTGAATGGCTGGACAGATGGCTCCAAACGATGTGACTAGCTGCTTCAATAAAACCCTGGAAGGCAGAGCTGCCTCATTAAACTCCAACAAAGATGATTATGCCATCCACTTCCTCTCGCTCTAGCTTGTCGTCTTTCTCTGCTGCTTTTCCATTTGACTCTTCCTTTCTTCGTCAAGCCAACATCTTAGCTTTCTTTGTTCTGTGCATATAAATGTGTGTGTTTGTAAGATGTTATCAAAACTCATGAATAAAATCTCTTCTGTTTAAGTCGGCGGGACAATGTGCTGAAGTAAAGCTTTCCTTGAGCGTTTTAGAGAGAAATGTCCTGCTTAATAATTAGAAAGAGATAATTGCTAAGAAGTAAAAGAAAATGATTTATTTGGAGGGTTATTCGGGGAGCCTATCATCCATTTGATGCATGCAGTAGGTGCATGCACCCTTAAATTAAAGGTTTTATTGTGCTACAATTGCTTTCGATGCAATGCAGATCAATGCACATTTACTGCAGCTCCATGACATGGCTAATTACTTAGTATGAAAAGTTATAT
>JAUZNJ010053447.1:19136-29769 GCA_034780135.1 Jordanella pulchra | reverse complement strand
GCTTGACACAAGGAATGCGACAGCAGAAACCCATGTCTTTCATAAGTCTGTGTGTGGTGGTTCTTGAAGCACTCACTCCAGCTGCAGTCCACTCTAAATTAGTTCTATCCCAGATTTAAAACTTGTGTATGTGTTTTTATATATCTAAAATGTTAAACCACAGACCTGTATGGAAAGCCTTGTAGCATAAAATCAAACCACATGTTTTTAGATAAGAGCAAATAGAATCTTCTCACTGGCCCAAAAATTATCACAAACAATCAGAAATGTTAAACCTTAAAATAATTTATGTAAAAAAATATTTTATATCTTAAAATAATTCAAATGAATACTTACTATAAAGTCAAACCACTTCTTTGTATCTTTTGAAAATTACTAGCGACTGCTTTAGTCATCTCTGTCAGATCTTTGTGATGTTATCAAATTATTTGATTCATATATATATGTACTGTAATTAATTTACTGGTATCTGAAATAGATTGTGGATAGCTTAAAAGTACTTTATGACTTCTATAGGTCTAACATCTATCAGCTGAACTTGTAGAACGTGTCTAATATGAAATTAAAACCAACATATTTCTTTCCAGAGTATCTTCATGGGATTTTTTTCTGTCAAAATTGTGTTTTTCTCATTTCTGAAAATGACACCAGAGCCATTGAAACTGCAATGACCTGAATGTCAATCAATGATCCTTTGATACTCACAGATTACTTCAGCTGTGATTACAGTAAACTTGGCAACATCAAACCAAACTTTTCTGATCTCTAGTTACATATTGGTTTCATTCTTCTTATTATTAACAATATAAAGTATCAGTTTGTCCTAGAATTAAATGTATTTGACGACAGATATATTTAGGAATTCAAACAGTTTTAGTTTTGCGGAAATTAAATAATCAGAATAAGGTTTATTGCCATTGTTAGTGAAGGATTTCACAAACTAGGAATTTTTTATGGTACAGTCGTGCAACATAAAACAGATAATGAACATATAATGAAACATATAATATAGGATAAATAAAATAATAAAAATATCTAACAAATGTCATTTGCACCTCAAGATTTTTTGGGAATTACAATTTGTTTTCTTGGTAGTCAGCATTTCAGATAACTCCAACACGTCTCTGTGGAAAACATTCCCATGCACTGAGTTCATGATATCCACGTGCATTTTCTCATGAAGGTCTAGTTACAGTTTCCAACGTCTGAAAGGGCTTTTAAAGCATTAATAAAGGCAATATTTGGTATCCCTGCAGACAGTTTTGCCCAGTTTTCTCTGGCGTATTGGGTTACTTTTAATTCTGAAAACATAAAACAAAATGTATAAATTGTTGTGAATTGTTTTGTTTGGATTTGAAACCCACAGACATAAAACATGATGAAATGATGAATGAAAGGATTTGTGCTTAGAAGGATGAAGTCTGAAGCATATCTGGGACATTCTTCAGCGCTGTAACTCTGAAAATTAAAATATGTGACGCACATGGAGCAGAAGTTGGCTGTTGAAGATAATGAAGTGTTTTCATGCAGCCGTTTCCTCTGTTTGTAATGTAATTAAATGGCAGTCAGCTGGAACAGCAGAGGTCAGGCGGAGGTCTGGAAAACTACATTGAGGACAGATTGTAGGGCTGCTGGAGAAACGCCACAGCCGAGTTAGAAATAAAGAGAACTTCTAATTCATGCTGTTCCCACTCAGCCTTGGAAAGTATAGATGATGCTTCTACATCTGCTTTACAAAGCTTTCTGTTTTTCAGAACATTATTGTTATAATAAACTCAGTAGAATAAATGTATTAATTATTGGATTGATTTTTGTTTGTGTTTCTCAGCTGCTCCCACATTCAGCAACTTCATACGACTTGTTGATAGACATGGCGACGTTTTCATGCCGGATGTTCTTACTGATGCACCTGGGATTTAAACCCGGGTCCTCTGCAGCACAGTCAAAGACTTAAATTTCTATTTCTAATTGCTTTGTTAACATAATATTTGGTGACATTTAGCAAAGCAAGCTGAAGATCTCATTATTAAGAATGGTTAGCAAGATTAAAAAGCTCATCTAGGTGAACTTTGAAACTTTAATTTGGGATTTGTGAGATTTTTTTTCACATCTTTGGATCTAAAGCAGGTAGGATTCATGTTTAGTTTCACTAAGGAGCCACAAATTGACACATAAAGGTAACTTAAAGCTGGAGTTAAACTGCTACTGCTTTTCAGAAATAATAAAAAAAAGCATTAGGCTTCTACAACACAGAGTGAATCTCAACACCTTCAGTAAAGAAGTTCAAGTTAAACATCTCTATCAGTGGATTTCTAAGCAACTTTTGGGTTTTTTTTCCGAGGCTTGTTGTCTTCCAACTAGCAGGTTTTGTATCTCAGCTCGGCTTCTGTAGATTTGAGCTCACGCCGTCCTCTGGGGTTTGATTTAATTTGAAGTAAATGGTTCCAAACCCTGCTGGGTCTGCAGCCTCCTCTCATCCAACTAAACAAAAAAAAAAAACACATCACTGTGATATTACTAAAATCCAGGCAACTCCCATACTGAACTCCCACAAGTCCAAACAGTAGAACTATGAAATGAAGCAATAAAGACATCGAGGCTGGAAATAGCAAAACTAACAGGAGGGATTCATCACCTAAAAGCAGCATCTAGAGGTGAAGGAAGGTTCTGTTGGTTTAAGCTCCTCAGGCATGTTGTCTCGGAGCCAAGAGGCCAGTCACCTGCACTCTCAGCCAGCGACGTCTTAACCAAAGGAATAACACTTCTTCTACCGTTTCTCCACAGGATCCAGGACCTTCACCTCCCTCCCCTGTTCTGGGCCAGAAACCACTGCAGCTCATTGAGCTGAAAGCCAGGGGGCGCTTCGGCTGCGTCTGGAAGGCCCAGCTGCTGAACGAATACGTGGCTGTGAAGATCTTCCCCATTCAGGTATTACTCACCTGAACTGGGCCTAGAAATGCTGGGAAGGGAGCAGAAGGGTGAATCTCACGCCTGCATCTTGTTTCTTCCTCCACACACAGGATAAACTCTCCTGGCAGAACGAGTATGAGATCTACAGCGTGTGCGGCATGAAGCACGAAAATGTTCTCCAGTTCATCGGTGTGGAGAAGAGGAACAACAACCTGGACCTGGAGCTGTGGCTCATCACTGCCTACCATGACAAGGTACGCTGTCAGCCATGTTCTTCAACTTATCCAAAGAGGAAGCCCACGTTAGCTTAAATGTGATCTGCGTCTGTGCTGCATTCAGGGGCTCCAAGGTCCTGCATATTTTTAAGCTTGTGTGATTGAGTGATTCCTGTGCGCGTTGCTTGACTTCAGATCTAACCCTGCATTTTTTAGAAGGCTTTCTTGCGTGAATAAAGGTATGAAAAATTTAAAATTTCTTTTCTAGAAGCTGTAGTAGAGCAGCAATTAGACGTTTAAGCCCCTCAGAGCACCACTAATCTCTGAAAAATAGCAGCAAGTTGGGATTTTTAGACTCTTAAGAACTTGTGGACACTTGAAGCTGACTTTTTGTAACCCATCCGAAGCGCTGATTGCACAGTTTGGCTTCTTCTTCACAGCTGATTTATTCCTTGATATATGATGCATTCAAGTAGCTTTCTGTGGTTAAGCCTGCATGCAGAGACTTGTTTTAAATTTCCTGCAAAACTCCCTAAGTTTTTAATCCTCTCTGTTAATCAAAACGCGGATATTAAAGACTGGATTCAAAGAGAAGATGAATGATGGTTAATATGAGATGCAAAAAAAAAAAAACAAAATTATAGCAAGAACATAAAGTCTGAGTGGTTGTTTTTTATCCTGAGGCTGAGCTGATCAGTTCATTTTTAGTGGCTGCCTGCCCTCTAGTGGTCACATCCATCCCTGCATTAGTCTTTGGCTTAATGAAGTGATTTATTTTCGTCTTTTTGCTCCAAAGTCAAACCTAAATTTAGTTGTTTGTCTAAAACTGATTGCTCTTTTTACTTGATATTTTATTTGGTATGATTCGCAATATGTTTTAGATCTGAGTTATTCTTATAGTATTTAACTTTATCAGTAATTATCTTTGCCTATTTTATTGATCATGTTAAATATAATAATCTTATAGCAAGGAGATGCTGTAAATCATTAATTTCCCTTCATTTTTGTATTTTGATCTCATTTCTTTATTTTTTTGAGGTAACTATTGTTGCAACAGATTCTATTGGGGCATCGATTTATTTTTATTTATCATTTTATGAGAGTTAATTAAAGGCTTCTAATATTTCTTATTCTTTTCATTGGCTTTATGGTGATTATATATCAAAAAATTTTCATTATGTTTTTTAAGTTGTTGTAAAAAGGTCTTTATTTGTGTTTATTAAATTGATTCAATCTGAACATTTCTGACGTTTTCCTTGTTTTAACATTGATTGATAACAAATGTGATTGGCTGCAGGTGGAAAACTTAGTGAAAAGTTAAACATTGATAGACACTAAGTTGCTACACTGGTGGCAGGGTGTGAGCTGTTTACTAAACACTGAGTATTAGCGCAGTTCAAAGGTGAATTTAATTTGAAAAAGCTGGAATTAGGAAACTTTCTTCAGGTAAAAACGAGGAAAGTTTTTTTTCTTGCTTTTAATTCTGTGCTGCCTAACTTCTCTGTTTGCATCTGCAGGGCTCCCTGACAGACTACCTGAAGGCCAACGTTGTGTCCTGGAACGAGCTCTGCCACATCGCCCAGACGATGGCCCGCGGCCTGGCCTACCTGCACGAAGACATCCCCCTGCACAAGGACGGACACAAGCCGTCCATCGCTCACAGGTTCGGCCTTTATCCAGAGAACCCCATCCTTTCAAGCTTTCTGCAAAACTAAAGAAATATTTTGATTTCTTCCCCTCAGGGATATTAAGAGTAAGAATGTGTTGCTGAAGAATAACTTGACAGCCTGCATTGCCGACTTCGGCCTGGCTCTGAAGTTTGAGGCTGGAAAATCAGGAGACACACACGGACAGGTGGGATTAACTCCACCTGTATTTTGATTTGTCCTTCTGCTGAACCTCCAATCATTTGACTCCCTTCCTTTAATCCTCCAGGTCGGAACGCGCCGTTACATGGCGCCTGAAGTCCTGGAGGGCGCCATCAACTTCCAACGCGACTCCTTCCTGCGAATCGACATGTACGCCTTCGGCCTGGTCCTCTGGGAGCTGGCTTCTCGGTGTACCGCCGCAGACGGTGAGAACATCGCCTCAGCAAACCTCCTGCTTGTCTTTTAGCTGGAGAAGCCGTGTTTGACCTGCGTCCCTGTTAACAGGCCCCGTGGACGAGTACATGCTGCCCTTCGAGGAGGAGGTGGGCCAGCACCCGTCTCTGGAGGACATGCAGGAAGTGGTCGTCCACAAGAAGCTGCGGCCCTGCCTGAGAGACTGCTGGCAGAAGCACACGGTGAGACATGAAAACAATAAGTTCAGCTATTTTTAGCTCAGATCCAACATGTTTTGTGGAAAAATGGCAAACTTCTAATGTTCTTCTGAAGAAGTTGCTTCTCTTCCATAGTAGTGGGTCAGATATTTACCTGAAACCAAACATTATTCTGTTTTTTATTTTTTTAGAACTTTTTATTTAACCTTTTAAGTAATTTTCCATAATATCTGACAAAAACTCAAGTGGTAAACATCACGACAAACGCAAAGTACCAAAAATCTTCACAATTATGAAAGCAGGCAGAACAGATGACATCCACAATCTGTAACCAAACAGGACCTCGACCATAGAGGAATTCCAGTCTCATCCCATCATCTTCTCCATCCGACACCCAGATATTCTGGAATACAAGTCCGTCTTGTATCTCTTTCTTTATGGCTTGTGATGTGATGTCTTATCTGAAGATATATATAGCCTACTAATCCACATTTGATGGGAGGCCAAATTGTTCTTTAAGTTGAGAGAATGATTTAACTTCCGTCCCTATAAAGAGTTGGTCGATTGTAAAAAGACCCTTGTCAGGGTCACTGAAGAGGGGAATTCTATGTTACCTACTATCAACATGGCCCTTGAGGTTGACTCTAGTCCTCCGAGCATTTTTTTAAATTGTTGTCCATACTTTTGGCGTGTGTTTTATCCAATCGTTTCTTATTCTAATTTTTTTGATTGCCTTTGTATCAATAAAGGGCAGCATAGATAAAGGAACACCCTTCATTGAATCCTGCTCTATTCGAGTCCATATTGTCTCACGGTCTTTTTCAAGCTGTGCCACAATTGCATTTATTTGGGCAGCCCAGTAATAATTTTTGAGGTCCGGGAGACTCAAACCCCCTCTGTTCTTAGGTAATTGAAGGCATTTCAGTTTTATTCTTGGTGATAAATGTTGAAATTAGTTTGACGTGTTTAAAGTGGAGGCAGGTACTTTTACAGGAAGGGACTGAAACAAGAAAAGAAGTCTAGGCAACAGGTTCATTTTTACAGTCTCAATCTGTCTCTGATCCCCCTTTCTCTGCTATCCCTTGAATATGCACACTTTGGCGTATTGCCTCTGCCAGAGGTTCAATGCTTAGGGCAAGTAAGACTCGCTCAGTCTTGGCACCATTAACTCTAACTTTGGAGCTGGGCTCTTTATACAGTAGGTAACTTTTCCCAAAGCCCATTTCTATTAGTGTCTGTCTCAGAAACACCCAGTCAACTCGATCAGCGTCCAAGCTGAGAAACATTGATGGATGTGTGTCTTCTCTTGCTATTGTCTGCAGGTTTAGGGCTTTCCTTATGTTATTTGTTTCTTGACATCCTTGTATGAATCCCGTTTGATCTGGTTGTATTCATTTCTTAATATTTTTTTGAATCCTGGTAGCTATTATGGAAGTCAAGATTTTATAATCCTCACAGAGTAGACTTATAGGGCGATAAGTGGTACATTGATGGGGGTCCCTCCTTTCCTTATGTACTACCGTTAATATGGCTTCCGACCATAACTTTGGGGGGTCTCCTGATTTTAATACATGGTTTTATATTTTACATAATATGGGAGCAAGTTCATTCACAAATATTTTGTAGTATTCCCCAGAAAAGCTGTCCTTTCCTGGTGATTTATTGTTTTTTTTTATTTGGTGATGGTTTCTCTTATTTCACTTTCTGTGATGGCTTTCGTTAACATTTTTGCGTCCTCACTAGATGGTTCATTCAGATTAAGGGGTCTTAAAAACTCTGTAGCTTTCTCTTCTTTAAATTCTAGTTGTTCCGCCGTATGTAACTGCATGTAATAGGTTGCAAATGAGTCTGAGATTTGATCTCAATCTGATGGGTTTCTGGGTTCCTGATCTTGGGAACTGCACGACTAAACTGGGCCTTTCTTAGTTTAAAAGCCAGTAATCTGCTTGCTTTATTACCCATTTCGTAATATTTTCTATTGGTATATCTGAGTGCTCCTTCTGTTAGAGCTTCATCCAGTTGTTTTCTAACCTCCTTTAATTTTTCTAGAGTGTCACTCTTTCCCATTTGTTTGTGTTTGCTTGTTAATTATTTTATTTCAGCTTCCAATCCTTGTTGTTTCGCCAGCCTTTGTTTCTTTATTCCGGATCCTATAGAAACGATCTTCCCTCTTATTGTGGCCTTACTGGCATCCCATACAACTGAGGGGGAGACGATACCATTATCATTTATAGTGAAGTAGTCGGTCAGGGATCTGTGTATTTCTTACCTAATGTTTATGTCTGCTAATAATGAGACATTCAGCCTCCAATGTCTGAAACGACTGTCTATCCCTAAATGAATTTTCATGGTCACAGGGCCGTGATCTGAGATGGTGATTGGCTCAATCGTGCTCTATTTTACCCAATGCCTCTCTATCCTGGAATAACTCCCAATGATCCTGGGAGATAAACCTGAAATCTCTCACATTGGGGTGTATCTGACACCAATATCTACTAGACCAGTTCCAACATCATATTTGATAGTTCCTTAGACAGTTTAGATTGGGATTTTCTTAGTGCAGGTAACCTGTCCAACTTTGAATCCACGGTACAGTTGAAGTCTCCACCCACTAGTATAATCCCCTCGCTTTTATCTGCTAGTAGAGTTTGTGCCCTTTGTAATGAAAAGTGGACAATCTTCATTTAGCGCATAAACATTAAGTATGGTTGTCTTTACTCCTCCAGTTGTGCCTTTTACCATCACATATCAACCTTCATCATCTTGAAAGGTTTTCTCATTATTGTAATGTACAGAGTTCTAATCAGTGTGGGGTTACCAACCTTATGTGGTTGAAACAACCTTTTCATCCATATCAAAGTAACATCCCTTTAGTCCGCCTCATGCAAAAGGGTCTTCAGATCAGCTGATGACAGAAGCGCTCCTCTCTTTCTCCTTTGGCTCCTCCATCCTCCCTCTATCTCCTCCTCAATGCGCTCCTTCTCCCCACATCGTGTGTCAATCCCCAGCTCCTTCAGCAGCGCTGCGGCACTCTTCCCCCCAGTGTTCAGCTTAATTTTTATTTGCGCTGGATACAGACACTTTGCCTGTATGTCCTTCTTTTTAAGTTGTTTGATAATTTCGTGGACTCACAGGTTTCTGCTGTAACACAGGAAAGCAGTCCTGATCGAAATAAATCTGCTTGCCTTGAAACAGAACTGGCTCCATGCCTGTCTTATGATTCTGTCTTTTACAGCTGCGTCCAAAAATCTCACTATTATTGATCTGGGAGGCGCTGTTCAATCTTTCGCCTTTGCTGCCAGTGAGCGATGTGCCCTCTCAGTCCAATTTTCCAGGTGTGGTGGGAGTTTAAGTTCCTTCTGGAGCAGATCCTTTACAAAACCACCCATGTCTCTTCCTTCCCTGTCCTCCGGGATTTGGAAAATCCTGATTTCTTCTCAGCCTGTTTTGGAGATCCGCACACTTTGCCGAACGTTCAATATCACTGTGCAACAGGTACCTTAGCGCCCTCTGATGGTGCAGCTCCGTATCTTCCGTTCTTTCTTCGTGCTCCACCAGCTGGTCTTTCATGTCCAAAATCGATTGTTCGCCGCGGCCAAGAGCCAATTTAGTGTGGTTATGTTCGTCCTGACAAAACCTTAAATATGTTGAAGGTTAAGTGGAAGGAAAACGTGTTAAAGCTTTGATATTCATTATATTATATTAATTGATATTATGTCGTATTATATTATATTACATTAATTCATATTATATAAATTTATAATATATTAAATTGGTTTTAGCTGGTGATAAATTTCAGAAAATCTTCTCAGAAGTCCTTGTTTTCACTTGGTGATCGATGTAGGAATCATGTCGCAGAAGCTGCCTCTGAACCCTGCAGATGTTGCTGTGAACTCTGACCCCTGTGTTGTGTTTGGTCCTGCAGGGTCTGGCCATGCTCTGCGAAACCATCGAGGACTGTTGGGACCACGAGGCCGAGGCCCGCCTGTCCGCCGGCTGCGTGGAGGAGCGCATCAGCCAAATGCAGCGCCAGGCCCCCATCATCGGACCCGAGGAGATCGTCACTGTGGTCACCATGGTGACGAACGTTGACCTCCCCCCCAAGGAGTCCAGCTTATGATTGGCCAGTCGACCCAGAGGGGAAATAAAAGTGCGACCCTGGTTGGTCGGCTTCCTGTTTCCTCCCCGTTTTTTTACGTTGGTCTTTTCTCCTTCTTGGTTCCTCACCGCATCAAGTCGAGATCCGCCTCATTTTGATACGTGTGCCTGAGGATTTTAATGTTTTTTCTCTCGCCAAGGTGGGATGATGATGCTTGGAGTTGGAAAAAAAAAAAGAAAAAGACAAACCCTGGTTTGATCATGTATTGTTTTTATATCCACACACGAGACGAACACGGAGTAAATTTCACTGAACTCTCAGCGCATTTTAGTGTTTAAAAACAAGAGAGAAAAAAAGACGAGCACGTGGCTCCTGAAGCGTTTGCTGTTCTTCTTCTTCTGTGTTTTCTGTTGAAGAATCGACGATCGTTCTGCCAACAAAGCAACAGCTTCTGAATGTTTATAGTGTAATGCTGCTGTACATAGTGAATCACGGAGCCGGACCACCTGGTAATCAGCTCATTTTAACGGAGGAGGGGGTCCATTTTCAAACCATAAACCTCCTTCAGCCAGCTATACCTCAGTTCAGACGGACACCGTTGTTCCAATCCTCCCCGCTCACGGCTTCGACCCCATCAACCGCTTCCTGCTCCCTTTGATTTGAACTTGTTGGTAGATCCATGAAGTTGTCCTTTTTAAAGTGATTTCTTTTCTTGTTGATTAGATGTTGTTCTGTCTGCTGCTGACACGTTTGAGAATTGGAAATCTGTTGTTTATTTCTCCTATTTTTTTGTTTGTTTTTCTGAATTAATCTCCAGAAAAACGCAGACAAGACGAGCCGCTCAGTATTCGGTTTCCCAGCCTGGCGTGCTGTCAGCTGAGCCAGCTTGCTTTGGATTCAGTTGCACGCGTCTTTTTATTTGTTTGGGTTTTAGTGCTGTCAAGAGTCTCCGCTGTCTTTTGACACACCTCAGGAATCTTTGCTACTCGCCACGCCCAGACCCGGACCGATTCCTCTTTCTCTCTATCTTGCTGCTTGCTGCTCGGCTTTCTTACCCGCAGAGGCATTCAGTCGAAGCGAGACGAGACTCGGCCTGGGGGGGGGGGGGGGGGGGGGGGGGGGGGGGGGGGGGGGGGGGGGGGGGGGGGG
>JAUZNJ010053447.1:0-19126 GCA_034780135.1 Jordanella pulchra | reverse complement strand
AAGAGGAAACCCCCCCCCCCCCCCCCCCCACTTCCCTCCTCCATCCTGGTGCCATTTCTACCTGTCTGTATTAGTTACTCTCGTTGTCGATGTCAGGCCAAACGGATGTACAAGACGTTTTGAGGGACGTTGAACACTGGTGCCGGCATACCTGCAGTCTCTCCTCAAGCTTCGGGGCGGTTTCCAGTGAGGCGGTTTGCAAAACTCTAGAGTGAAATATGAGGAAACTTCTCTTAGAGGATCCGGATCGAGCTTTGAGTTTTAATAAAACGCTGTTCTGTAACAAGCCAGTTAAATCACGGAATACAGCTTTAGCTTTTCTCCAACTCATCGTGGTTATAAATGTCGTTAATTTGGGGCCGTAAGGTATTTATTGAAATTATTTACATTTAATGATAGCCGGGACGGTGTTTTGAAGTTTTCCACTGTTAACTAAAACACTGTTTTAAAAGTAAAAAAAAATTCAATTAAATCCAGAAACTAACAAAGTAGAAACGGTGAGCTTGAGATGCATACATCTGCACACGCTTTTCTTGCAGCAACAACACAGCAAACCTGAAGGAAGTCGAAGCCATCATCTTATTTTACACACTGTAGCAAAGAGAACAGCGTCCGCTGCTTCCTTTCTGCCGCCGCCGCCGTAGAAACGCGGCTTTTCATCAAAGGTCAGGGATGAGAATCGCTGAAAATGAAACGGAAACAAAAACCTCCAGCAGCCCTTCAATAAGCACTACCTCACTCGCAGGGATTTCTTTTGGGGTAGAAGAGTGGCAAACAAACCAAAACCAGGAAGAAATGAAAGGGTGACGGAAAGCTTCCATCAGAAAAACTGAAGTTAGAAAGAAGTTTCCTCGTTTTCACTGCCATAGCTCAGAAACTATCAGTATACTTTGTCCTTAGATGCAAAACTCAAGCAGTATTTGAGCCAATTTGGATATTTAATCGCTGTAACAAAAACAAACATCAACTTAAACTGCGATCAGGAAACCGACCCCAGCTGGTAAACACCATTCAGGGATTCAGTACTATGCTCTTCTAAGTTCTAGTGAGTTTATATGCAACCAGTGCCGCAAACTTTACCCTACGCTTCTGTAGGATCTGCTGCAGGAGTGGCTTTCAATACACAAACACACAAATACCTTGTAGCATTTTAATTAGTTTCCTCTTCTTTCTTTTTTTTTTATTCGTGACCTTACATATGGATATGTCGTATTTATTTTAATTTTTTTTTTTGTATTATTTTGTTTTTCTGGTCTGAGGGTTCGGCGATCGGAGCTCAGGTGCAACTCCAGATAGAGACACAAGGAGTTGACACGTTTTGCGGATGTTTGTCGTCGTCGTTATTTTGGGGTTGTGGGTGGGATCTAATTCAGGAAATATTTTCATTAATTCAAAAAAAAAGTCAATAAATGAAAAACAAACAATAGATATAAACTGTAACATGCTTCTTTCTATTCAGTATATGGACAAACGACCGAAAATGAATGTTCTACAGACTCCTGGATTCTATATAAATATCTATATATATATATATGAATATATATAAAGTGTGTACTTTGATGGATTGAGCCTGGCCCTGTGTAACACTAGAGGGCCTCGCATTCGGCTGTTGTCGTGTGATTGTGCCCTGTCCTGTAGAAAATAGTAAAAGCAATACGTTTGGTTATTCATTTATGCACCAAAGTACAGTTTAAAGAAGCAATTCTACTGATCAAAAACAACTTCAAAAAACCCTCCAGTCTGTATCCATCTTTACCTGATGCTTCATTAAGCAAATCTGGATAAAATAGTTTGTCATTTTGCCAAACAAACTCTTGGTTTCCCTCAGGTCTTGTTCAATCCGCCACATAAAGGTGTATGAATGGCTTTCTGAGCGTTCAGGCTTTTACAGTTTTCCACGGCGACCTTCCTCCAGCCCAGCACCTCACATTGCTGTGCATATAAACTACCCGTGAAACATTTGTGTCTTGTTGCCTCCCACTATTTTAAGCAGTCTATGATCTGTACAGACATAATTACCCGTTCTTGACTATATACTCTGAGCTGAATCTTTCTAAGTGCGTGTTGAACTTCAGTGTTTCCTCTACATTCACCTTGTGTGTGTGTGAAAGTTGCCCTGTTACTATGCTAAACCTTTTCTTTAACATAGCATATGTTTGTGAAGCCATTAAATTCAAAGTAAACAATCATTCAGCCTGAGGAGTTCCTCAGGGAGGCTGTTTGGTTACCCTGACTTTTATTGTCAAAGAGCCATTGCAATACTTCCTAATGTGAAACTACCGTCATCTACCACCAGTATTTCCAGGGTTCCTACACAAGCCTGAAACTTCTTATTATTTCTTTAATCTTGTGAATAAACACAACATCGTTTTAGCGATTATTGTGTCAATATTCTTTTCTTAAAATGAGAAACTGTCATTTTTACTGCAGTTTTAAAACCCGACTATTGACCTGTTGATGTTAATTAGTCAATTAATAAAAAACAAATCTTATTTTCACAAGATAAAAAGACTAAACGGTATTTATAAACGTTTTGAGATAATCAGATAATTTCACTGTTTTCATGACAAATATAAATTTAGTTCTGATTTCTCTCAAATAGTAATTGAAAAATGAAACTATCTTTGGAAACCCATTCAAATATACAGAGGCAGAACTGAAGGCTTGTTTTAAGATTCCAAATCTTAAAAGAAATAAAGCATAAGGCTTTAAAGGCATATAAAAATGAAATCCTCTCTGTGATAAACTGATGTATTTTATCATGAATTAATGAAAAAAATGTACCTTAATGGGATGAAATACTTTTTATATTCTGATTGAGATAGCATCACTGTTGTGATTTATACCAGCATATCCATTCCCTTATTATAAGTAAGTAAAGTTTATTTATAAAGCACTTTTCACAGATAAAAATCCCAAAGTGCTGTACGTAAAATAAATAGAATAAAACACATTATATACAGTAAAGGTATCGAGATGTAAAGTCCACTCTGCAAAGACTTTCCTTAAGACATTAAAACTGTAACTAAAAGAAAATACGAAAAATGGGATCTAGGCCTTATCTTGAGATATTAAAATAATAAAGCTGCTGCCACAACAAAACTATTTGAATGATTCTTATCGTATTTTGTTTATTTTGAGCTTCTATTAAGAAGATGCAAGTTTTAGTTCTTCTCTAGGTGATATTCCCATATAAGGTAATAAATGTCAATCTTATTTCTAGGCAATAAGCCACAATAACCCCCAGCCAATAAATTTCACTTCAAAACATCTGGTAAAAATAGTCTGAGAACTGATTGACGGATTTGAACATTTCTGTCTGCAGTTTTGGGATGAAAGATGTGTAGGAACCCAGTTTCATTCCAGCATTGATCTCCTTTTCTCTCCCCAACTGTCAGGATTTTAGAGGAAACATTGAACCTCGGTGACGACAGAAACACAAACACTACAGCTGTTTTTTCACCCCACATTTCTTCCAGATTCTGGAGCCGCAGCGCTGATCTAAGATCTGACTCTAGCGATGTCGATTGAGGGTTTCTGGGTTTTTAGCGAAGGGCCACCTGAACTTCTGAGGGGTTTGGGTTTTTGTTTATGAAAGGTTAGGAAAGCTGTGACTAGATTTCTTGGTGCCGATGAAATAATGTGAAGATAGAAAATGTAAAATCTGGATTGTTGAGAAGAGGTAGAGGAAAAAGTATTAGAGCAGCGCTGGAACCCTGGAAACATCCCAGAGGAGACGACTGATCCCCGATCAGCGCTGCGGCTCTCCGCCAATGTTAGCAGACCGTGGTTTTTATCAGCTGAAGTGATCCACATGATGTAAATAAATGTGTTTTTAGATTGTGAACCTCTCCTCTCTTTTTGTGTGTCTAATTGATTAGTCTGAAAACTACAAATGGAATAAATTAGTTTTTGGGTTTTTTTTTTTTTTTTGAGAAAATTGAGTAAAATTACATTAAATCAGATGAAACACATTTACATGAGTTTCTTTTAAACTTTAATTAAACTAAAGAAACTAGTTTTATAAAGAGGAGTTACTCTCTAACATTTTATATTATTTTAAATGTTTGCATCTTAATACTTCTACATCTCACCCTGACATCCAACCAATCAAGTTTTTTTAGTCAGTTAAAGGTGTAAATAAATATTTTTTTCCAGTAAGTTTTTGTTCCTTTATTGTGACATTTTGATTTCATGTTAGACCAAAAAAAATTTTGGAAATTTAAGGTGGAATTTTTCAGCTAATCTGAAAAGTGTGGCCTTCAAGGACAGATGACTCCTGAGTCCCAGATGAATTCAGGTGTCAGGAGTCCTGACACCTGAATTCATCTGGTTGGGGTGGAACTACCAAACGCTTCAGTTAACATGATTTTTAGAGGTAATGACACTTAGAAACTCAACTGTTTCCATATAAGGACACTAGGTGGCAGCAGACAGCACCTTTTAATATTCAGACCATTAACAAAAGCCCATTCCACCCAACCTTTGTGAAAAGTAACAGATTTATCATGAAGTAGATGGGTTTTTATATTTTCTTTAATAATTTATTTTGACTCATGACAGCAAAGCACAGTTTGGTTTCTCCTAACATCACATGAGTCTAAGCGAAAGCTGATGTGGCCCACTGCTTGAGGTCAGTGGGGCACTGAGGGTACTTCTGCAGCGCCTCCATGATCTGACTGTGGTCCAGCATGAGCCTCATCAGCTGGTACTCCCTCTGGGTTTTAGCTGAGGAGCTGTCGGCTGGTTGGATGAGCTCCAGCTGCTGCAGGTGCTCGAAGGCCTGCGAGCAATAAGGAGCCGTGGGTCAGTGCTGGGTTTGGGTTTCCTTAGAGGGAGGCGGAGGACCGGGGGGGTCTTACCTTCATAATGACTGGCTGCTCAAAGTTGTACATGGAGTTGGACTTCCGCTGCAGAAACTTCTTAAACTCTAAACATGTAAAGAGGGAAGTTTAGAGGATATTTTTGGACCAAATCATTAAAAAAGAAGCAACTACAATGATAAAAGGTTGACAATTTATTTTAATTTTTACTCTGAGGAACGAGGTTCTGATTGGTTAATTAGCCCTTTCTGACATCTCCCATAAACTGGTTCCTGGGTGATTGAAGGACCCACTGTGATAAGTTGTGTTTTGAAATCACTCCCACTGTGACTGACTTTTGTCTGCAAGGAAAGTTCCTCTCATATTAAATGTAAAAATTGGTATTAAATTTGTAGTGTGAGAAACATTGAATAAACTATCAGTTTGAAGCCCCTCAGCATAAACTTGGCCTTTTTAGTCAGTAGTTTATAGAGCAGGGTAGAGTATAAATGTTCATTACATTAAGTTTTATTTTTACTTATATAAATCTTTATTGCACAAAACCCCACTAAGTAGCACTAAGTAACATCTGGATCTAAATAAATGTTTATGACATGGCAGAGCAAGCAAAAAAAAAAGGCAAAGAAAACCTTTTAGTTAAAAGAGGAGTCAGTGTTTAATTAAGAACGTGTGATTTTCAAAGGTTCCTGTAGGGGAAGCGAACTAGAAAATTAGTTAATGCTGCTTTTAAATCTAGAATTTTAAATCGCTTCTGAGAAATCTTCATTTTGGGCCTTTTCTGAGCTGTTTGAAGGTGTGCTTTGGATCACTGTCCTGACCCATTTAAGATCACTCTTC
Organism: Jordanella pulchra; assembly: GCA_034780135.1. Taxonomy (NCBI): domain Eukaryota; kingdom Metazoa; phylum Chordata; class Actinopteri; order Cyprinodontiformes; family Cyprinodontidae; genus Jordanella; species Jordanella pulchra. The sequence continues at coordinate 13,466 of JAUZNJ010053447.1, read as the reverse complement.
ATGGCCTATTGGGTTTTTTTTTTTTTTTTGCTAATCACGTCTCAAGCCCTACCATTGTGAACCATCTGCAGATTGAACGGCTCTCCCTCATAGACATCATTGAGGTGTTTCATGGCGATGATCAGGCACAGCTCCAAGATGGACAGACCTACAGAGAGGAACGTTTTTCATCTGATGCGGGTATAAAATTCTGGGTCACAGTCAAGTGGGATATTTTACCATGTAGCATGTTTGCCTGAGCATCAGCGAGACAAGAGCGACTGGCGTCCACGAGGTCGACTGGCGTGATGAATGGTTTAACAGCTGAGACTCTGCTCAAGCACAACATCTAAAAAGAATCAGCTGGTTAAGTTTCCTTCTTTAGAGATCTGTACATGTCATGGAGGTCATCTCACCAGCAGCATGTGCAAGGAGCGGAAGTCCTTACTAGAGTTGAAGTGTCTTTGCAGGACGTCCTGAACGGACTTGTCGTCACACAGAGTCTGGAGCAGAAGGAGACGAAGAAAAGATCAGGAGCTAGAAAAACAGCCCTTTCTGTTTCAGGGCTATTGCTTACTGACTCACAGCAATGGCAGCGTTCCACTCCCGAACAAACTTCCTGTCGGGGAAGTCATCCGGCAGGCTGAGCTGGGTCTGGACCCGCTCCACGTACTGAGGGAAGGTCAGGGAGCTCAGCAGGTGGATCTGACGGTGGGAAAACCGGGACTTTACCCGCTTCTCCAACAGTTCCAGCACATCCTGATTGGAAACCAAAAATAGAACAAGCCGCATGTTTCAAACCACTAAATATATATTTTGTTATATAGTTACTTTCTAAACCCATTCTGTAGAGCTTCATTTTCTTATTGAACTGTTTTATTTAATATTTTTCCCCATATAGCCCTGTGGTTAATATTATGGAGGTTTAGTTCATTATTTATCAGAAACGAGTAGGATTGGGTCTGCAAATGTACAAATTAATACTAACTGCATGTGTGAATAAAGCAATGATGCAAGCGTCGCTGGAAGAACGAACTGAAGCGTGACCCACCAGTCTGCAGGTGAGGCCGACCACGGCGATGGGTGCCTGGGCAGACTGGGAAACGTCAAACAGGTTGTAGAGCAGGGTCTGGTTCTTATGGTGGGCGAACAGGTCGAACTCGTCCAGAACAAACAGGACCGGACGGCTGCTGCTGCGATCCCCTTTTTTCAACGCATCCAGAAGAAAAGCCAAGTTTTCTGCAAAGCTTCCCTGAAACCAAACAATCTTTTTTTCAGCATTTTAATTCCTTCCAGAAACTCCTACTAGAAACTTTCATTATGACTCACAAACACTCTGTCGCCGACAACATTTTCTAGGTGCAGCTGCCTTGTTATCTCTTTCAGTGCTATTCTGTCATCCGTCTGCAGAAGACCTGGAAGTCACCAAAGGATGCATGAAGACCTCTTTATTAAAGATCGTCATTTAAAGCTACTGAAGCTTACCGTTAAGGTGAACCTGCAAGAGGTTTTTCTGCACCTCTGTTACGTCTGACAACTCCCTCAGCACGCTCCTCAGCAGCTGCAGAACCGTATATTAAGATCAGGATTGTTCATTTTTCTTACCATAATTTATTGGAGGCTCACCATTGTTTTTCCAGCTCCTCTAGGCCCAACGATAAGAACAGAGTTGCTCTCCCCATGGACTGCTGTTCGCTTCAGCAGCTCCACCAGGTGTCTGCAGGTAAACAGAGACAAGTGAATTACAACATTTGTCGTTGTACATTCTTGCAGTTGGGACTCATGTGAGCCAGGGCTGGCTAAAATTGATAACACTGTAAAGTTATGCAAAACTGGGATGAGTTCACTGACTTGTGTTGAGCTTCCACTCCCTCTAGTTTGTCTGGAAGCTGCTGGTGGCAAAATCTCTTCCTTAAAATCTGATGAACCTAAGAATAAATGTACATTATTGAACATTTGTAATTCCAAACATCATGAGAAAAATAAAGGAATGAGTTCTTCATGTCAGACCTGATTGATGCATTCCCCAACAGGCAGCTGAACATCTTTGGCTTTTCTTTTACTCATGATGTGATAGAAAAAAACTGTAAAAAATATAGTTAAAAACATGGGTTTATGCACAACCGACAACTTTTACCAACATTTATGCTTGTGTGTTGGTACATCATTTATAGCTAAATAAAATCGTTAGTTTGTCAAGAACGATTGGCTGCTTTGCTATATATAATGACATATTTTCAATAATATACTAAAGTCTAACCAGGATGTTATGTAAGCCGAATCATTATAAGAGTATTAATTTTTAAGAATTCGTCCCAAAAATAAACCGATGTAGGTTAAAACGGTCGGTAAAAACGTAATATTAAAACCCGCTTCATTTAATAAAGGGGGTTGGTGAAACTTTCAAAGAGCTCTAGCTTAATGGCAATACAGTGCGCAGCTAAATAGTACGTAGCTTAAGGGTGTTTGGATTATATGTCTAATAAGATGATGTTTATTGCAACAATGTGAACAAACATTTATTTAATAAAGCGGTCTCCTACCTGATGATAAATGTGTCTCAATCTTCGCGGGAGTACAGCCCTGTCCCTGATGACCACTTCCTGCTTGGATTGTAGCTCTCCTCTGATTGGTTAAAACAGACAGCCCGACCGGACAGACGCACGAATTAGTAGGACAAAGTGAAATATAGACCATGAAACAAAAAAAGATAACCATATAAAAAACGGGCTAACTTATATAAAAATATAATTTATAAAAATATTAAAACAAAGTGAGAATTACTGTTTCAGAGAAAAATTTGCAGCTGGATAAATGTCGCCCCCTGCGGGCAAATAAAATATAAAGTCCGCGTAAAACATGTTCTTATTAATCAAGGTTTTTTTTACAGCAAAATAAGATTTAAAAAAATATCATGCTGACCAAGAAAGTGCACATATTTTTATATTTATTTTATATAATATCTGTTTTTCATATTCTGTAGTAAAATGTTATAACATAAGGTTGTTATTAAAGGGGTTGTTAATGTTTATGACTCTTGGGAGGAAGGATCTCCTGCCGTGGTATCTTGTCTGTAATGTTCTTAGTTAATTTTTCTCTTACTGTTGCACTAAAAATCTTATAAACTTACACAATATATATTTTGTTGTATTTTTTAGCAATTTATAAGTCTGACAATGTTCTGACTTTGATTAAATTGGTTTAGGTGTTCATTCCACCCCAGCAAAGATAAAGCTCTGAAGATGCTTCAGATGCTTCCTGCTGCTTTGAGTTGATGGATGAAAAGAGCAGAGTAAACTACCAGATATCTCAGAAATCGCCTCGTTCACTGAGCGCCTGTTTAATCTGTCACATTATGGTAAAATAGGACCTTCTGCTGACACACCTAGCTCCCTGTCTGCCCTTAAATAAAAACATAAAGCGCTTTTTTAAAACTGGCCGATCTCATTTGGCGTCTCCTCAGGTTTGACCTTCAGAGCTGGAGCTTCCTCACAGCCACACTCCTCATTTTCAAGCTTTCATTTGTTTTACTGATCCTATTGCAGAATCTTTTTTTGGTTCAGTGTCCTTTTGGTGGGGGATTTGCACATTTGTGCCGCTTACAGCTGCAAAGACCGATGCAGATAATGAGCAACACTGCAGCTCAAGCTCACATTGAAATCCTGTATAAAAGGACGATTTTTTTGTAAGAAACAAATTCATTGATGATTCATTCCGGGGATTTTTTTTCAGACCAGAAAATAATTTATGACTCACATGAATGCAAGAAAACATGTTAAAGAGGAACAGATTTGTCTGTGATAGCAGCAGTACCAGTGGGTACATCCCTGCTGCTCGACAGGATTTAGAAGCTTAATGATACATTAAATTAACTGATTGTCATCCATGTGTTAACACAATGCTGGGCTGAAAACAAACAAACAAACAAACAAACACACAGCTTCTTTCGTTAGAGGAGCCACGATTACTGACCTTTAGACTGATGTTTATTAATAATATAATGTGTCAAGTCAGCAGAATACCAACCAGCCTACAGAACCAACACCTCATATCAGCTGTGGTGGTGGTATGATGATTTGAGCTTTGAAAATAGTTTTGTCTTTAATTTGCACCTCTTTAAAAAAAAAGTTTTAAGATGCTGTTGTAAAGACATACCTATGTTTTTTCTTTGTTTTTTTTTCCAACAACATCCGAGTTTAACCACTTATTTGTTCATTTTCCTTGTTGAGTTGTTGTAAATACTGAGTGGATCTAGGTTGTTCACATTTTGTCTCAGGTTTGATGAATGTTAATTATTTCTTCACTTTCCTGCGGATCACTGTAACCCACGAACCACCCAGTCTTTCCTCCTGTTTCTCCTCCTGGTCCCCGTTTTCTCCCTAAACTTTGGTGCTTCCACTCAGCGCATCTCATGCATGCAGCGTCTGGAGTAAACGTGCATCACCTCTCCCATCTGCTGGAGGACCGAGGCGCGCATGCGCACTGCGGGTCTCCATCATCTCCAATATTCCAGTGTAGGAGAAGCAGCAGAAGCAGAGAACTAATGGGTAGGCTTCTTATTCTCATTTTTCTGCTAATTTGAAACGCCTCCTCGCTTCTTTCTGTCACTCTTTCAGTAGCGGGATGCTCTCACTGGGGTGTCTGGGTAAGTAGGGTCGTTTTTCGGCCTGATATTCCACGGACAGGAGCGTTACAGAGCCTGAAAAGCGTCTCCCTCTTCATCTGCAAACGCAACGGGTTAGCAAGGCTATGAGCTAGTATGCTAAGCTAACGTGCTAACTCGGCCTGGCCTTGGCCTTTCCTTGCCCCCATTTGGCTCGAAACCCAACTGGGCCTCTGCTTAAATTTTCTACCTCGATACATTAACGTCGGAACCCAGGCTGCGTGTGTTGGACCCTCCCGAGCCCGGTTCCGGTTAACAGATTAAAAACCTAACGGCTGTTAGCTGTAGCTGAGCTCTTCGTCTGGTGCATTTTCCTTACAACAAGCTAGCAGGCTAATAGCTAACTATGTGAAAGCTCCAGAGCATCAGGGAGCCCTCTGACTGGTCCCAGTCCGCTTTTCTGACATCGAACTGGGTGTATTGAACCCGAACAGACGTTAAAATGGGCACTTAAAGCAGGTCCCCGCTGTTCAACTTGGAATAGAAAGCTAATTATCTCATCTTTAGGCTCTACTTGTTTTGAACATGTACACAGACGTCTGTCATGTTGTCCAGATTTTAGGGTAAACTGCTGTCATTTTGCTAACAGTTAAAGCTGTCAGGCTTGACTGTTCAAGCTGCTTGATCTTTACATTTCCCTCTGCCGGCTAGGGTTGATTAAATTCTGAATATAAACATAGTTCTTTCAGCTTATTGTCGTTAGCCACAACGAGCATCTGCATATATAGCAGAATGTAATTAACAGCTGATAAAGCTATGAATGATGGCTTTTGTAATCATTGCATTCATTGGTCCTTTTATTTGGCTTGTCGTAAAAAGAATCAAAATGATTTTGTCAAAACAAACAGTTTAATTCCTAAGAGCAAAAACTATCAATCATCATCAGCTTTCAGACTTTGGGACACTAAAGGATTGTTCTATTGTTTTCTTTTCCATTCTATTCAAAATCATGAGTGTAGGTGGAAAAAAACAGACAGCCCGTGCGTTTTAAAAAGCTGAAATACCAGGTTTATTTATGCCTCTTAATTGGCAATAAAACCTGTAAGGAGTCTTGGCCCCCAAAACAGGAGATTCATGTCAAATGTGGGCATACTTGCTGCTGTCTTTTTCAGATGTTTGGTTTTCATTGAAAATGTTGCTAGACTAGTTTAATACTTCTCTTTAAAACCCCAAACAAGCATTGCTTTTGAGACTGCTGAGGATTTTTACGATTAAATCCGACAGACCGTTCCCCTTTATGCTGCGATGTTCCTAGCACGCCATTTGTATCTCAAACAATTTAATGTGTAAGGCCTTTTTCAATTGTTGCCAAGTACTTCTAAAAAGCATGGATCCACAGACCCTCGCCTTAGTTTAGAGAGTGAAAAGCAGTTTTGGACATGATGGTTAGCCGGTATCGTGATCTCCACAAAAAAACGCCTGCAGCTTCTGTGACGGTAAATCACACACTTAGATTAAAGGTGGTTTCCTCACTCTGCATCATTTGAATCACTTGTTGTGTATTCAGAATGAAACGCTACAAGATTGTTTGGAGGAGAATAAAAAAGAAGAAAAGAAAAACGGAAAAAAACCTTTCAAATGATGCAGAGATTGTGTGTGTTTATTAAATCACAATGTGCATTAAAACATAAAAATTCTACCCAAGAATTAGGTTTGATAGGCCTGTATCTAAAGAAAAGTTGTAGACACTGCAATGAGGCTTTCTCTTTTTTTATATATATAAAAAAGCATGAAATCCAGTTTGTGATCTAGATGTCTGATTGGGGGTAACGCCTTTTAGCTGATTTGACACAGGAGGACATCATTTTCTAAACCAAACAAAAACCACTGTCCTTGTAGAAAGTGCTAAAAATAGTCGGATGAATGAGGTTTGCCATGATGAGTTGAGTCCTGAAACACATCATTTAAGCACATTTGATCTTGATTTGGTTGTTAAGTAAATTCTCTCTATATAAGTAGTACGCTGATAATGCTATGCTACAATGTTCCTTTTTGCTGTCTTTAATGTAGAAGATATACTTTTCTGCCGTAAGAAACTCGACCTCTATGCTGAAGAAAGGACTTTAGTTTAATCAAAAAGTTTATTCAAAAGAGAAGCAAAAAGAGAAAAATGTTTTATTTTTATTTTTTTGTAATGCTGATATGCCCCTAAGTTATGTTGAAATTTGAATTGTGTTAAATTAGTCTTATTTTTAGTTTATAAAATGATTTAGAGATTTTTGATTGTTAAGGCTTTAATTTAGATTCAAAAATTAATGTTTTACTGGAGAACAACTTACTTTTGCAGTAAAAAACAGGAACAGAGAAAATTTTACTTTGAGATAAAAAGACATTGGATGCCAAGGAAAAGTGATGAAACGTAATCAGGAGAAAAGTCAGATAATTTTTTTTGCCTTTAATCACATTTTTCAAATTTCTTACATAAAAGTCTGAAATGCAAAAGGCATTTCAAAACAGATATAAATTTCCAACTTTCGTAAAGGGTCTCGCCATCTGATTCAGTTTTTTCTTAGACTTCAGATTCCAGGGAGCAGTTGTCTGTTTTGGTTTTTATCTTTAGTGCATAAACAAAAATCATATGTATTATTTTTACACAATAGAAGTGCTTAGTTTTGATGTATTTAATGAGCTAATAAAAATATATCTGCAGAGACCTGATAAAAAAACTGATGAAACCTTAGATATCAGGCTGCTACGTGTGTCTTTTAGGAAAGAGATTAGCTAAATATAAGGAATTCCTCAGGAGATTTCTTCCAGTTGGTATTGTGATAGTATGTTACACCGTTACGTTTGTGATATATGCTAAAGTATCCACCATATGGTTGCACCTGTCAGACTTTGACTCAACAGTACTAATCTTTCTGTCTCTGATGATTCCACTTTTCCATCTAAACATTATAACCAGAGGTTGAAATGGATTTTTTTTACCCATTATTGATAAAGACACTGGTTGGTTTCACACTTAACTAAATTACTGTAGAGGTTACAGAAATATTGAAGCTTATTGAACATTTTTCTTGTTAATTTATTCTAGATTGGTACAATGAACTAAAATGTAGTGATACGTGTTTGTTAACTCTGCTAGCAACCTTGGAAAGTTCAGTAAAGGCAACTGGACGTCAAATTTTTTTTTAGAAGACATTTCGCCTCTCATCCAAGAGGCCTTTTCAGTCCTGATAGTGGGGAGAGCTGAGATAAATATACTGTGGGTATAACAAAAGAATAAGGGGACGGAAAACAATTCTTGAACTGAAGAAGCCTCTTGGGCGAGAGGCCAAACGTCTTCTAGAAAACTTCAGGTCCAGTTGCCTAAACTGAACGTCCCAAGCTTGACCATGACTGAGAATCTTCACTGATACTGCAAGTAACTTGGTCCTGACTGCTTCTGATCAGGTCGCCCCTTGGTTAGTTGGCAAACCTGTGTCCTTTCGTCCAGTTCTGCTTTTATTTTGTAACCATAAACCTTTCACACCAACGCTGTTTCCAGAGATCATGGTACTGTATGCTAGATATTTAAAAGGTATCAAACCAACTAAAATGTTCTGTCAACAACCTTTTTGGTGAGTGTTAGCCCCTGTTGTTGTGCACTGCAAGGTCAGCGTTCTAATACACAGCTAGGACACCAAGTAATACATATTTAACAACATTTGGGTCTATGTTTGTATTGCCAGAACGACCAATAATAACATTTTTGGTCGTCTTTGATGGTGGTGCTAGTTTAGAAACCAACAGAAAATGAAGGAGCTTAATGACATTTTCATTTATGCATCTACTAATACATCAGTTAACTTTATTGAATTTTTAGGACTGCACAGTTTCAGGAAAACATGTATTTACACAGATGGTATTTCTGATCCTGTGTTCCTAAAACTTCTCTTTCTTTACCCTCATCCTCATCATGATACGTCCACCATAATCTGCAAGCTTCAGGATCTCTGTCCCTAAACCTGGATCTTTGGTTTTTTGTATTGTCCTCATAGACTACATTTCTTCCACCTTTTAGTCACAGCGATCCTAAAGTTCACAGAGAGGAGGAAATGTCTGGATACAGGTCACCAAAGGCACTCCACATTTAATAATAATATTGCAATGAAATACTGTTGTGATATTTTGCAGCCATGAGTTAGTGTAGTTTCAGCCATCTTTAGTTGATATTTTTAGCAGCACTTCCATCCAGTTGACGTCGCTGTGTTTCTGGCTTAATGTTTGTGGTGTTTGTGATGTTAGAAGCTGAACCTTTGCCCCAGTCTCAGCTCCTTGGGTTCTCTTAGAAGGTTTAGCTCCCATTAACTGACCAGTTTTGCTGCCCTTATTGAAGAAAACATCCCTCCAACAGGATACTGCCACCATCATTGTGAGAATTTTTGGTAAAGGTCAATAGATTATCTCACCTGAGCGAGGTGTTTGTGCAGCCCCCCCAGATCTGCTGTGGCCCTCCGTGCTGCTCCTCACCCCACCTCTCAAAGTGTTCCAGCTCTCTGTGTTCAGATGATGGACTCAGCAGTGAGATCCTGTTTTCTAACCCAAACTGAGCTTCAAACTTTGTCTGTCTGCTAGTTTCCTTGGTCTCTAATGATGGTTGTTCTCAAACAACCCCCTGAGAACAACTGCATATAAACTGCAAGGCATGAGATTTCATTTAAAAATGCTCAGATCCATGTTTCCCTTTTTCTTCCGCTTCACTTTAACGCCCTTATCAGCAGATAAGAGAGGGATTATGAGGGGAAGACTTGGTGTACCGGTGACCTTAGGAAAAAGATTTGGGTAAAACACATCCTGATATATCATTGTTTGAATCTCGTATTGAAAGGATAACTCATATTTCTTTGAAAGCGATGATCTACAAAGCTGTATGATAGGAGACTAATCCCAGCTAGCCAATCGAATGAAGCAATCAGGTGTCATTAAATGACCGTTTAAAACGCTCTCTCAAGCTTTTATAACAGATTTAGTCTGCTCAAACACCAAACTGATTTCGGAAGGAAAAAAATTACATTTTCCCCTTAAAAATAGCTCATTTTCTACATTAAAAAGAGTAACATCAAACCTCACTTTTTATTTTGTTTTCTTTTAATGAGCTCTAATCAGCGGTGATTTCTGCTGTGAGGCGTTCAGGTTCTGCTGCCTGCTCCTGACTCTCTGAGGTGGTGACTCTCCCTACAAAGCTTGTTTATCTTTCTGTTTATCCACCCAAACGTTCTCCTTGATTCTTTCGTTTCGTTCTTTTTGATGAACTTCAGAGTGAAGCTGCAGATTTCTATACCAATGCTCTGCTCTAATATTCCTTCACATCTTGAAGGATACATCCTGCTTTTGATGCCAGGTGAAGAGCAGACATTCAGGCTGCTCCAAGGTTTGGATAAACCTTCCAGAAACAGCTTCAGAGTTCTGGATGGTGTTCACACTGGCGTGATTCGCTCCAGAATCTGGACTCTGGCAGTTCTTCCAAATGTTTGGTGGGATTGACTCCTAACTGAGCTTCTGCCATATTTCTATGTGGTTCTCTCTGATGTGGTCTCATCAAACCTTTTTTTCTTTATTTTTCAGATAGATTTTATGCACGTCTTTAGCAGTTATCACTATCTTTTTTTTCCTGCCCCCACCTGTCCTCACTGTTGATGTGTTTGGTTTTAAACAGGAGTTAATCCGTTTGATGTTGATCTCTAAATATTTATTGGAACCAGGACTTGACTGAAGAATAATGACATGTAAACCTTTCATATCAGTCAGTATTAATAATAATTATTTATTGTTATATGTATTTGAAATAAGAACCAGGGGGAAAAGGCTAAAGTTAATTTCTACCCCAGTTTGAGTGTAACCCTTAAGAAAGTTCAGCCCTCCTCCTTACCTTTCTCCTCTTCCCTACGTCTACCTGGATGTGATGCTGATCTGGACTGGAGGTCATTAAAATGTAATTTTTATTTGATATTATTTGTATTTGATATTAGTTGTCTATTGTGATATGTTATATTTTCATTGCTCAGTCCCATTTAGATCCAAAATGTTTCATTTCCATTTAATCAGGATAATAAAGATATTATGTTAAATATTTTTCCTCTGGTCAGATTTATATTTCCTTACTTCTAAAGAATCAAATTTGAATAATAAATTGTTCTCTGATTATTTTTTACCTAATTCTTAAGGTATTGTTATTATTTTATCTAGTTCTTAAATTGGAGTTGCAGCACTTGCAGGTAGTTGTATATAATCTTAAGTTAAGAATAACTTTTCACATTTATATAGGAGCCAGATTATGAGATTATCTGGTTGCTACACGGGTTCCTGATGGGATCAGATGGTTTGAAAAGGTTTTAACACAAATTACACGTGATCCAAAGGTGTTGGAGTGTGTTTGTTTTTTTATTTTTGACATGTATGCATGCTGAATCTCCCCTCTGCCTCCATGGCTTCACTACCACCAGTAGAGACTTCATTTAGCACCAGCTCCTTCCATGCCTGGTTCTTCTAACCAGAATGATGGGATGTATAGAAGCATCAGCAGGGACGTCTGGTAATAGGCTATCCCTCCTTTACACGTAAAGGTAGAACTTCTATAATCTTATTTAAATCTGACCTCACTATTGATTAATGATGAAGCAAACAATGATGTCAGGTGCTGCTATTTAAAAATACCCACTGATGGAGCTCCTATGCAAATGAATTGAACTTTAGAATGTGGACAAGTATTTTACACCTGTACCATGATCCTATTAAGTTCCTCCCTCTGACCTACAGTCCTCCTTCCTCCTATTATTATTTTTCTTTCATTCCTATCTTCCTCATATTTTCTATTTCTGTTTGCCAATCTTTGCTTCCTAGCTTCCTTCCTTCTGTCCTTGCTTTCTCATGTCTTCTCTGCACTTCCTCTGTTCTTCATTCCAACCTTTTTGTATCCACTGTTGTTTTCCTCTGACCTTGTTTACAGACTATGGTTTTCTCAGATTTTATCTTTAAATAGTGAACGTTAAAACCAAAATTAAATTTGCTGACTGATAGCTTTGGTCTATACTATTATTTTTTGTTATGTGCCGATGCTGATTGATTAGTGCATTTAACAGCCATCCTTTAATATCACCATAGCTGTGTTTCTATCCAACTAAAATACGAATTTTAAGAAAAATTTTAAAAGGAAATACATTTTTGCATTGTTTCCATTTGGTTTGAAGTGAATTAACCAGGCAGCCCAAAGCGCAACGCCGTCACACGTTGTCGTCCACACTACGTCCTCACGCAGGGCTGCAATTAACAGGAAGTAGGTGCTACAACCTAACATGGAGCAGAGAGCAGAACTGGGGGAAAGTTTTAATGAAGCTGTTGTTTTCAGACAAGTTGTTTTTACGTTAACATGTCTGCTAGTAACAGCAGCACAATAGGAACATCCAGGGACACATCAGAGCTGATTTGAAAAAGTATTTCTAGCTGATTAACTCCTTATTCTTTTGCACACAGAAAGCTATTAGAAAAGCCAAAAACCACCTCAAGCGAGCGTATAAACTTTCTCTTGCCAGTTAGAATTTTTTCTCCCCGTTTTTTGCCGTTTCCATGAAGCTTTTCCAATGCAATACTTTTTAAACTCTCATTAGAAAAAGCTATTGGTAATGCGCATGCATTGCCACTCCTTCTATTCGCCATCCATTGTTAATATTTAAGGTCTTTCTTTTTGCTACCATTATGTCAGTTTTTCATGTAAATGGGGAGAAAATTGATTAATTTCCAGAAAATATCAGGGATTGGTTAGACTGATGACAATGAATCAGCTTCGACCTTAAAAAGAAGGAAAAAAATCCTGTCGATCACTAGTCGCCACTATGTAATTAGCTGGTAATCACCAGTGTGATTGTTTCTTTAAAGCAGGAGTTTTAGCTGCTCTGAAACCTACAACAGTGTTAACGCAGGGCAGGAAAGAATCAGCCTGGAAGAAAAGAGTTTATAGGACAGTATGATGTTTTGACTTGAGTTTTTTCTACAGCTTTGTAAACCCACTTCACTCTGTGCCAATTTCAGTCTGCTGTTGTTTTCTTGGACAGAACTGGCAGCACTAAAGTTGAGGCGTCTCTGCACCGAGTTCGGAGCTAGCTGCATGCTGGAATGTCCTAAAACTTTTCTTTGCGGTCACTAAACTGACATTTAATCTCTTCACAACTTAGAAATCTGTTTCAGCTTTCATTTTGGTGTATTTTGTTTTTTTGTCTTTTGTTTTTTAGACCTTTCTAATAGATGAAGAATGATCCCACAGCGATGCATTAAGGTTTATTTGTGGATGATGCAAAAGAGTAGAATAAGGGAGTAAAATTTGAGGTCTCTTTTCTAAATCAGCCATGCAGACTTTAAAGCCTGCAGCAGCACAAACAACCTTGCAGATGAATCACACTTCTAGTCTCTCAAGTGCTACCTTTATTGCCTCTGCATCCATGTTGTGTAGTTCTGCTAGAGATGTGCATCAGGTCCACGCAGCTTTCAAGGCTTTCGGTTATAGACCGTTAATGCACGGCGCAGCTTTCCCACGTCGATCACAGAAAGCTGTTAGAAGAGCTGTAGATGTCGGAGGGGTGGGGGGGGGGCACAATTATGACTGAACTGGCACTGTCTCTTGGGGGGTTTGTCACCTCGATGCGTTGCTCTTTATGTCTTCATTTAAAGGAAAGTGTGGTATTGAATCACCACTTTTCAACTCTAGATAATAAATATTGACAAAGATACAGGATAATTATCTGTATTTACAGAGTTTAATCTCCATCATATCGTTGTATCCTTCCTTCCTTCCTTCCTTCCTTCCTTCCTTCCTTCCTTCCTTCCTTCCTTCCTTCCTTCCTTCCTTCCT
>JAUZNJ010053436.1:0-29775 GCA_034780135.1 Jordanella pulchra | reverse complement strand
TTTGACTAATTAACGAAAAAAATATAAAAAAAAAAAAAAAGAAAGGATGAGTGGAAACAAAGAGCACATGAGTCCAGTCAAATGCAGCAGAACAGTGACCAAGCACTGCGATGGCTTTGAGAATAAGGAAATGAATTAAAGTATAAGAACTTAGACCCCAACTTCTGTTATGGACATTAAGTCTTTATCAAAGACATGAAGGAGTTCTCTTAGGAAGAGTCTGGGGAATTAAGGGGCTACCTTTGAGTTTTTCAATGAAAATGTAATAAAGGCCAGTTCACTAATGCATACGGGTGACAATGGGGATCTTAAAGGAAACCCAGTCAAAGGGATTGTTGCAGTACAGTAAATAACTTCAGGTTTGTGAAGGAGATGTTTTAAAGCATCAGCTACGTTCAAAATTAGAAGCAAGGTGATTTCAATCATACGTTATTTGGCCGGCTATATTTATAACAGCTTATTACAGTAAAGAAATGCTGTTTAGGATTTGATCTTTATGTGCGAGATATTTCTGTCAGCCCTGGACTCTTTGGGGTGGTTCTGGGGCCCCTCACAGCTGCTTTTAAGCATATATTCCTCCTAAAGGAGCCTTCAGAACTTTATACACACAAGCATGCTCATGTGTATACACCACAGGTGTTTGGATCCAGGTGTTTATGGATATAGTTATGCTTAAAACGAAGCTGCAGCGTCAGCCATATATAGCTCTGAATAACATTGTACAGCTTTTGTAGCTTTTGCTTTCGATGTTTTTCTATACATGTTTGTACTGTGTGTTCATGGGATGCTCACTCTTGTGTCGTGGCTGGTATGTTGTGGGTTTTTTTTTTCTTCCCTCTAATTTCTTGCAGGTGTGGAAGCAGAATTCTAAGATTTCTGTGGGTTTCCAAAAATACTTTTCTGTTATGAGAAAACAGCTAGTACACATTTTTAAAAGAACACAAAAGTGTTTATTCTTTTAATTTTTAAGAGTATGACTGAAACCAATTCAAAACTTAAAATACCATTAGCTTTTTACTCAAGAATTATAAATTTCTTTAAACACAAATGCTGTCCCACTGAAGCGTAACCGTTTATAGTACAGTATGTGCCAATATGTGGTCACTACTCCAAATTTCCACATAATTGTGTCATGGTATGAAGGACTTTTGGCTCGGACGAGGAGTTCAGGAAAGCCTGTTTATTTTCATTGCAACTTCAGTCTCTCTGTTTATATTTCGATATATAGTATTTTATTTTATATGCTAATCTTACCAGGTATTCAAACTCTTTGCGGTGTAAACAGGTGCCAGGTCCTATCATGATTTGTTCTTCTATGCATCATTCCAGTAAGTTGGTTTTAAAAAGTAAAGGTGGGCAGAGGAACCAAAAATTAAAGTCATTGTAGCAATACTGTCAGGCAAGGTATACTATCAGGCAAGGTATATATATATATATATATATATATATATATATATAAATTATGTCAACTGTTAAATCATCTGTCTTTTATGGTATTCAGACACTCAAAGAAATTTAATCGTTTCCATTGCCTCTATACAATAATCATAGAAAATCACCAAGAATAATGGCTTGAACTAGTCATGTTCTGCGCAGTAAATCAAAAATAATAAAAGAGGTTTCACTCCCCAAAAATCTTTTGTAAGGGCATAAAAAAATCCCCAAAGAGATCCAGCAAATGTAGTAAGCGAGGTGTGCCTCCTCAACTTTATGGTCCTTGAAAACGAGCAGAGACAATATCGCTTCCTCTCTCAATTACCAGAATTGTGTCTTTATTTGTAATAGGGGTATCCTGTATGTCCTAGGGTTTTTATGCTATTGTTCACTCGAGGCTCATTTGGCACTTTGAGCTGAACTGATAAAAAATTCATCATAAAAACAAAAGCCTTTGAGACGAAACAGAGGAAGTTGCCTGATCACCCCACCTCCCCCCTTTTCCTCAGACTCCAGTGGGCCCTAATCCAGGGTAAATCCTCCTTTAGGCTGTGCAGAGATCAGACAATAGGGAAGTAATGTCAAATATTTGTCCCCGGTGATGATTCACGCTGCTTCCAATGGTTTCGATCTTGTCATCTTTTGTTTTATTCGTGGGGCATCCAGGATAATGTGTCCTTCTTGGGAAGTTGGGTCTGCCCCTGGCACTGGGACTTTTGCTGCTTCCTTTCCTCTGGTGTCTTTACGTCTGGCTCTTCACCTTTCCTTTCATTCACCTTTCCTTTCATTCACTCTTATGGATTACTAGGAGCAGTCCACAGGGAGAGGTGTCCAAATATGTTTGTGTTGCCAAAGGAGAGCATCACCTACTCCTGCTCCTGTCTTTGGTTCAAGAGTGTATGTGTTTGTGTGCACAGCAGTGAAGCAATGGTGAAATCACTAGAGGTTCAGCAGGACAGCTTGTACTCATACCCTCTGGGGGTTTCTCCTTTTTTCTCTTATTTCTTGGGGGTGTCCTAGTCAGCCTGGCTGCTCAGATGTGAGGCGAGCAAGGCTTCAGCCCCCAGGAAACATGCTGCGACCCACAGGGAAAACAGACGGACGGGACAAACGCATGAAGGCAATTCCCAACGAATAATAGTTGCTTTTCTTTGTCTCCCAGCACCAATATGAGCCCAAATGGACTCAGGCGATTGGGAAATCTGTGGAGTTGCAGTGACCTTAAAGGGCTATTCCCCTGAAAAGTAGTCAAGACCTCGTGTTGACTTCCCATAAGAGAGGGAAGAGGGTTCAAAAACTGAGACTGACAGATAGGCAGAGAAAGAACATTAGGAATGAGTTATGTGGAGAGAGCACTTATCCAACAGCCCTCCTCTGAAGTGTTTGTACTGTAAGCCTCAGATCTTCATTGTATTTATTCTAATGTTTAAATATTCATGGTAAATCTTCTCATATTCAATTACCGTTGTACGACCACAGCATACGGATAGAGTGCTTTCTGCCTACTGCCAGGATGAGCTAACTCTACACGTGTGTGTGTGTGTGTGTGTGTTTAGCTTGTTCCCCGGAGCGATCAAGCCTTTGTTATATTGGAACCAAGCTCTGTAATTGCTTATATTAGTCGCTGATCAACGCAAGACCACAAGACACACATACACAGTGAGGCACACAAATGTATTCACCCCCGCATGATTCCTGACAGTCTTTTTATTAACCACCAAAGCAGGAGACAGAAAGAGATTCATTATATTACAGGCTAACAAAGACACACAGCAGACCTAACAGAGAGCACCTACATTAACGCCACGTACGGTTTTATGTCTACAACTGCTTAAGTCAGATGTCAGGGAAATATTTTACCGTGTTTCTCAGTTCAACATTATGTGTTTTTTTTATGAAGAGTAAAAATATATATTTAATTCTCTCTTTTATTTTAGCACTAAACGAGCCAACAATAGACTACGGCTTCCAGAGATTACAGAAGGTCATCCCCAGACACCCTGGAGACCAAGAGAGATTACCCAAGGTACGGTGCCTCCCTGCCCCTCTCGCGTTTCTGTCCTTCTGCGATTTCCATGTTGAAATGATTCCTTGTGATCTTGTCGTGGTTTAACTGGAACATAGAAGATGTATTGAAAACTTCTTGAGTTTCATAGAAATAGCGAAGGGTAGTGTGACCTCAGGCGTCTGTGTTTAGATTCAGCGGGGCAAAATATAGATTGCAGGTGGTCGTGATGAGTCTCTTGAAAAATACTCTCAAACACTGGAAGTTAGTTTTTTTTTTTTTATTTTACACCTGCAAATTTCCATGTATCTTGTACGAATTTTACTCTATAGAACACAATGTTCACAAAGCTCAGGGACAGAAAATTTGACGAGTAAATCCTACCTTGAAACCCATTGATAAAATTCTGTTGTCCCCATAGAGAATAGGGCTCCTCCAGTGGTTTGTGAAGGCATCACATGTTTATTAGAGAGCATTATTGACAAAATAGCATAATTTTGACAAAGGAAAGCAGCAGACAGGAAAATGATAAAGCCGTGGAAAAGTTTAAAGAATTTTTGAGTTTTAGAATAGGAACTCCACAATGGAAAATTGATAGCACTGTTACTTGGAAGCAGGAAGTTCTTGGGTTAGGATGAGGGGTTCTCAGATGGAGACTTTCTGCATTGAGTTTGTCTGCTCTTCCACTGTCCCAGTCAAAACATGGCTTTTAATTTTGTGAGGTTTAGTTTTTGGAATTCTGGATTTTATTCGGCCCATTAGTCTTCTGTGAAGAGAATACCATGTAATGCTGAATATATGTTATAGAAATATCATCAATGGAGAACTTTTTAAAACTGATATGAAGCACTTTATTTTACTCTTTTACCTTTATTTATTAGGTTAGTTTAAAGTTTTACCAGTGAGGTGAAACCTCTTCCTAGCTTATGGTGTAAAACCATATTTTCAGTTTTCCCAGTGGAGGTTTTTCATGCATGGTTTTGTTTTCTTACGTTTTCAATTCAGGTCAATCCCAAAATTAAATGCTTGACATAAAAACATCTTTTTCAAATAATCTAAAGAGAAAGAAATTATAATCAGATTTGGTGATTTTATTGACACCAATAATAGGTCACTATAAACTGCTCCTTGGAATGCTTTTTTTGTCCTTGGTATGTTGACCTGTGATAGACCGGCCACCCCTTCTGAGTTCATACCACCATACGCCATTGACCTTGTATTGCTATTAAACTCATTATCGGTAAAGCTGAACTCAGGTACAACAAACAGAGCGAAGTTAGTTAATGCCAGGCTTGTAAAATCCTTTAAAATCATTTGGTATCTGAAGGATACCTCAGTCTCCAATAGCTTTCAGAAACACTTTGAGGAAGGAAGTCACAGCACTGGCTGGAGATTTAGTAAGATGTTTTTTGTAGATAAAGTAAATCTGGTGTTCTGAGGATGAGGTAAGAACAAAGCCACCGATGAAAGATAGTCTAAAGAGGCCATGTTTGCCACAAACCTCTGAATAACACAAAACAAACATGGAAGAAAAAATCTAGATCCAAAATAAACACTAGCTAAATCTATTCTACATCACATTCTCTGTCCCGCTGGTCACTGATGATGAGAAGGTCAATAGGTAAAGGTTGAGGAAAAACCTGAGGCAGCCAAAGACTTGAGACTGGACAAGGGTTCAGATTTCATCTGGACATTGATCCTAAACTTACCCCCAGGACTATAATGGAAGGAACTGGTCAATATGTATTTAGATGTAAGGATTGCCCGCCTATAAAGTCCTGAGCTAAATTCAAACACTCCGGAAATTTGAGGCTAACAGGCTCTCTCCATCCAGTCTGACTGAGTGTAAAAAAATGAGCAAAGAGGGTTTTTCTCTGCAGTAATTGGAGAGAAAGACTGTTCTACGATGTATTGATAATGGAGGCTTTATAAAATGTGATAAGTTTAACGATTTGGAATACTTTTGCAAAGCACTGTATATGGACTTCCTGCAGAAGGAGATAATTAGCAGGTCCAAATGAATGCAGCTCCATTTATTCATCCACTGAGTATAAGGTCATTTAGACTGGCAAAGAGGGGTAGATGTGGGAAGGGGGAAAAAAAAGGAATAGAGGGAGGAAAGGAGGCTGAGGCAGAAGCAGGTTAGGTGATCCATCATAGCTGTCCAGTCCTACCTCCTGCTGGGTCAGTGGATCGAACTCAACCCCGGGTGGACTTTATTACTTCCAGCACACATCCACAAAAGCAGCACACTAAGAGAAGTGCACACGTGTTCGTGCGCACTGGGTGGAGGGAAGTGGTCACATGGTAGAGATGAGGAGTTCAGGTAGATGCAGAGGGAAAATGAAGAACTTGCTTGGCCTCGCTGAGTGTCAGACCTGTCCTGGTGAGTTCTGGTCTTTAGCCTATCAACCCCCTGTATCTCTGTAAATGTCTCCGTATCCATCCATCTGTCTCCTTTTCCTCCTTCTGCTCATTCTCCCTCTCTTGGTGGTGTCTCTTTCTTTTCTAAATGAACAGCGGTAGCTGGCAGGCCTGCTTGTTCATTTCAGAGCTATTGATTTGTGCCTTTATTGAGGTAATAACACTTTGTTGACCACACTTCTCCCAATTGTTGGCCTCAATCATGAGAGTCAGGCAGTAGTGGGGCTCATGCGGCCAACTTTTGGATCTACATACAGTTATATTGTGTAAAAGAAAGTGATGATAGAGCTTTTAAATTCTCACATTCATTACATTAAAAGCAAAAAACAAAGTATCTGAAGCTCAGTCTGTTTTGATAGAAGGTGTCTATTGAGATTAGTTTCCTATCTTTCCACCGATTCTTAATTGAATTTCCCTGATCTAAACCACTTGTCAAACTAAAGCCAATTATCAGGTGCTTCAAGAGCCAAAAAGACATATTATGTCATAAAGTAGAGCGATAATGTTTTTTAAAGTGTAAAAAGTGGCTAAACGTTTGGCTCTTTGTGATCTAAAGTTTAACTGATACATCTTTAAATATCTTCATTCATAAGTGTCTCATTTATATCTGTCTGCTGCTTACTGTGGTTTTCATGATGCTGATCATTTCTGATGTGAATGAAGCCTTCACACAACAGGCGAGTTATTTACAGATGCTCAAACAGTGGAGTCTAAGCTTTCCAATGATGTAAAAGTTGTGAAAATCCAAAAGAAAAATAAGAATTGAAGAAGATGTGACCATTTGAATGCAGTCTGCAAAGAGCGTTAAGGAGAAAAAAGACTCGAAAAAATACCTCTTAATTTGGAAAACTTTTTATAGCTTATCTCCCATATCATGAATGATGAATGTCAACAGAGACTCATACGAGCTGTCTTATTTAAAATAGACATGAACTACTATGCAGATTTGACGCCACAAGGCCCCAATATGTCAGAACCATGAGCTGATGCTCCTCCTCTGCTCTGTCTTGCTTTTATCCACCTGTAGATTTTCTCCTACTCAAATCTGGACCTGTTTCTGTTCTCATGTCAACTTTGTCACTTTAAGGGTGGAACCAACCTGAGAAAGGCAACTATGATTGGCTACTTTTCAGGAAATCCGACCTCTACTGTTTTTTTCTTAGTAGTTGCTAGTGATGTTAGCAAAGCCTCTTTAGGCTAATCTATCCGTCATCCGTCTTCTCCCGCTTATTCCGTCAGGGTCGCGGTTGGGCCGCTGCCTATCTCCGGCAGACTATGGGTGTGAGGCGGGGTACACTTAGTTTAACAGTCATTAAGGTGTTCTGACAGCACTAGCTAAATGCTCTAAAATGACTGATGTTAAATGTGGACCTTCGTATAAGCTAAGCTAACGTTAGCTTCACTCTTTGTATTAAGGAAAGTTTTGGTATAAAGCAGAATTAAATGGTTATATAAGGACAACGACATATATATATTTTTTAATCAACCAATTAAGGTTATTCAACCATGAGGTTGGTTAGAAGTTATAACATTCTTGCTTTTTTAGAAACCACTGATATATTATACAGTTTCTGTGAAAAACTACTTCTATGGAATTGTGAACAGTACATGAAGATTTGTTATTGTGTGATTTCTACCACTAAATATGGTACAAAAAAGAATATACCAACAAGGCATACAATACAGGTTATAAGCAGAAGGTTAAAGTTTCATTTCCTATACTGACAGAACTATGACATAAAGCATTGCCTTTAGGAGCTTAACAACTGCTATTTAGTATGCAGCATTTAGAGCAAATCCAACATTTAGACCACTTAGGCCAATATTTGTCATTAAGCCAGTTACTCGCCTTCCTAACTTCCAGCACCGTTCAGATATATAGCGCTTATTATTTCACTGCAGAACTCGTACTTGGTTTAAACCATAAGCTGTGACCAAACATCCGGTATAACCCCTAAACCCCTCAGTCACTGTATGGAGCAGGGACTACATGGTGGACTTTATAGTGAACTCAGTTAACTGACTGTTCGGATTGATGGTCACTACTTTTGGCGCCCCGTTGGTCGCGTAAATCTGATTCCCCACACTGTGCCTGCGCCATCTTTTTTCTTTCTTGCCGCCAATACAAATCCCATCATGCTTTGCAAGGAAAGTTCTCGCAAAGCATTCTGGGATATATCTGCTCATCTAGTGATGATGTGGATAATCACTACTTTTCAAGGTGAATTGTGGGAGATCTTGAGTTCGCTACTTTTTCATCCACTTGACCAGGGGTGTCAAAGTGGTTCCAGAAAGGTTGGGTGGTTTTCTTTACACCCAAGCAGTAGCACACCAGACTCCATTCATCCCATCAAGTCATCAGGTTGACTAGACTGAGTTGATGAGATGAATGGAGTCTGGTGTGCTACTGCTTGGGTGGAAAGAAAACCAGCAGCCACACGGCCCTTTCTGGAACAACTTTGACACCTGTGCACTAGACGTTATGACACTCATCTGAAATGGTGTAACCACTATAAAGTGCTCTATCTAGAGGTTAGGGCGGACGATCGGACACAGCTGTAGTTTTTAAGCTTGAAAGTCCCAAGTGGCCCAACTCTTGCAATGCCGCTTGTACGTCCGATTTAGGGGTGTACAAGAAACGGCAAGTACAAAGGTTCCCGCTTGGGATTTTAGGATGTACATAAGAAAATGCACTTAATTGTGTTAATGTTTTTATCATGTTAAAAAGTTTCCGATTAATTCATTGAAATGAACTCTTTAAAGTCCCGGCTCTAGAGGAAAGTGATGCTTGAGTGAACTCTGGTTTATTGTTGACATTTATATAAAAACTGTTTACAGCTACTATTAAGCTTTTTTTATATATTTTCATATCCAGAATTGTGTTTATAAAACAGTAAGGTGATGGCATTGACGGCTGTTGGACATGAACACAGAATTCTCGGATGAAAGAGAACAACTTTTAGGTTTGCTAACGTTTCTAGCCACAACTAGGAACACAGTGGAGGCGGGATTTCCTTAAAAGTAGCCAATCACAGGGAGTTTGGTTTCTCAGGTTGGGTCCACCATAAAAGTTGCACAAGTTTAAATGATTGCAGAGAAAAAGATCTGTATGCGAGAAGGATAGAATATACAGGTGGATAAAAAGCAAAAGGAGGAGCATTAAGTTATGCTTGTGATATATTGGGGGCCTCATAGTTTTGGATCTGCAGGCATAAAACATTCAAAATGCCTGTGGAGAATAGTTTATCTGCATGCGTTTTAAACAAGACTCCTCACTTGAGTATTGATATACGTTATGGATAGAATTCGGACTTCATAAATGCCATTAACTGAGAGCAGTAGTTTTCTATGTAAAAGGTCATTCACGACTTCATTTCAATACTTATGCACAGGTGGGTAGAGTACCCAAAATGTTAGTCAAGTAAGAGTAATACTACTTTATCGTATATTAACTCAAGTATGAGAAAATAATGTTTGGTTAAAATAAAAGGTGGCTTTTTGAAGCAGTGGTTTTCCGTAACATTAAATTATTACAAATGAAAAGACGAAAGTTATAAAGAGTTTTACCTTTACTTTAAAAAAAATTAGGATCATATATATTTTCCTTTCACCTCATGGGTACAACTTATTTTATAAAAGGTATTAGTAACTGTTCAGATTACTGTTGCTTTCTCAAAATCTCCTTCATCAAATTGTTAAATATGTTTATAAATCCCTTTGCAAACATCCTAAAAGGGTAACAAATAGGCAAACAAAGGTAATGATTCAGTGTCCGGCAGTGAATTTGACAGCCAACCAAAGCGAATAGGTAGCTGGACTGCACTGAGTTGAGCAGATGATGTGGTGTGGCTGGGCGTCTGGGTGTTGCTAATGAGTGACCAGTCTTCCAGACGGGGCCAGGCTGTGCTCTGGATCAGGTTCCCCTTCCTGTTGACGTCTCTGTGGGCCTGACTTTACGGGAAGAGACCCTTGCGCCCAGGAAATGGTCTCCCCTTACAGCGGCAGAGCTAACCACATTTATCTGTTTATCAGAACGACTCTGGAGCTCGGCCTAATCATGTTTAGCCACTGGACAGATCCCTTGGCTAACGAGGGGCTGATGGGCACAGACGGGGCGCAGGACCATGAGAGAGTGATTAATAGAAGAGGGAGACGAAAGAAAGTAGTTTGGAGACACAGGTTGGGGTAGGGAGAGGGTAGATCCACAGACATTAAGTGACTGAGCTTTCACGTGTCCTCCCGGAACACAGTTAACACTCCAGCTGCAGATCTGGTTGAGTCCTAATGCCTCACACTTCCCTCATTTCCCCTCCTCTTCTCCTCCGCATCATCCCTCTCTTTCCTCTCCATCCGTCCATCTACCTATCTAGCAATCCCTGGGAGGCATGTGGCTTTGAGGAAAAGTGGAGAGAAAGGAAAAGCGAGGAGCGGCGCATACATACTAAAGAACCACTTACCTTCCTAGGGCCTCTACATCTCTCAATCACCTGAAGCAGGCCCCTCTCTTGTCTCCCCTCCTCCTCCCCTTTCAGCTTCCCCCAAGATAGTGCTAGTAATGGGAGGTTAACACAGAGGCAGCGCTCCCATAATTGAGTGAATTTAGCACCTCGGACAGCGCTCTACAATCTTTATTGCTTTGCTGACCCTCTCGTCATGTCTCGGGCGTGCTCGACAGCTTCCACATGCGTGCGGCTAACGTGTATGTGTGTGTCTCTATGTGTGTCGGTGATGGTTGTTGAGGTGGGGGGGGGGGGGGGGGGGGGGGGGGGGGGGGGGGGGGCGGGCGGTGATCTGAGGGCTGATTGAAAGGCGGTGTGTCACGGAACAGAGAGCACACATGCTCCGGGGCTTGTTCACAGCGAGGGATACACTCAGGAGAGTATAACGCACAGCGTGTGTGTGGAGGAGAAAGAAACGAAAAGAAGGGGAGGGCTGCAATTTTCTGCTTGTCGCACCTCCAGCATATATCCTGGCCCCGGCACATTAACTTTTAAAAAGGGTTTTGTAGGGCTGTAGGTGTCTCCATCGCATGCACACACATATATAACGACTGCCTGGAGTCACACACTCATCCACTCAGGGAGGGGAAAGGAATAGAGACGCAGAGAGGGAGATTGGTGGGGGGGGGGCGGTAACACTGCGTTAGGATAAATGTTTGATGTGGGAAATTCCGCTCGGCGGTTTTCACCTGAGCAATGATGTTCTACATTTATCACACAAAGTGGATGTGGGGCCATTCACTCGGATCATTACCGGGGTTAATACGGGCCAGGAGACGAGAGTGTTCCCACTGACGGGGGGTGGTTGTGTAGCCGTCAACCTGATGATATGTTGTGTTAAATGAAATTGATGCGTGATCATGCGCACCAGAGTCATGATCCATCAGTGACAAAAAGGAGGGGAGTAGATGTAGAAGATGGCTGACTGATAGAGAGATATAGGCTCATGTTTTATTCACTGATAACAGTATCTTCCCTCTGCTCTCCCAAACTGCCCTGGCTGGTAACAAAGTGCTGGGATAGGCCCATTTCTCTTCCTCCCGCTGCCTCTGTCTGCCTCTCCCCCCACCCCCCCACCCCTACTCTTTGCCACTCTCTGTTCTGCATTCACAGCATAATGTAGGAAGTGAAACGTAATAAAAGTGACTGAACTCTTTGAGCCGTCACACTCTTGATCAATCCCCTCACTCTCTCTCTTTCTCTCTCCCTCTATTTGTTTGATTGTAGGAGGTGATTTTAAAGAGAGCAGCTGACCTGGTGGAGGCCTTGTACGGGATGCCTCACAATAATCAGGTGAAACAACCACACCTACACCACAACACATGGGAGATACCCTGAAGCAGAGTTAACAAAGTTTTATGGCGTTTCACTAGTGTCGTTGCCATGGCTGCCCATCCTTCCTTATATACCTTTTAACCATATAAGACAAATTGTTTTGTCTTGCGAACAGATGAAAGTAGCCTTTTTCAGCCTGCAGGGTGGCAGTGTGCAGCGACAAATGTAGAGGAGGTGGAACTGTATTAACCTCCATAAAGCCAAAGGAAACACAAGTCTCTCCTTCACATGTTCTTGTTATCTCAATAACAGGACTTTAAACTGTAGGTAATGTTTGGAGTAATCAAATTATCAATAAAGATAAATAGATCTTATAGATCGGCTGGTTAATATTTTTAGTTGATATTAGTGTGTTTTTTTTCTCATATCAGGAGGGGTTGAAACATGCATGCGATGGACGATTAATTGGTTCATTCACCCATGCTTTGACATCATGTGGAGTCTATGCTGTGCCAGTGTCCTTCATTTGTTATAAATAATTTATTTTTTGTCTGATTTGTTAATAGATGTATTTTTTTTATTTGAGACCTGAACAATATGTATTTTTTATGATGTAAATGAAGAAAAGGCAAAAAGAATCAGCCCAAAGGCATTGGAAGAACATATTTGGGATTAGTTAGACTAAAGCCAAAATAATTGGTATTGGTATTGGCCTAAAAAGAAAAGTTGTATTGGTCAATCGCTAATTAGTAGGGTCTTAAAAAGTTGCCTAAAGGTTACTGTTTTAGAACCTGTACTGAATAGAGGGTTAACACCTAAGAACTGTAAGCTGCTTTTCAACAACCTGTTTGTTTCCACTGCCGGTCAGCAGGCTGAGAAAAAGGCAGCCTGACTTATTGCATGTTTACTAAACAGAAGAAGGCAGACGCACAGTCAGGTGTGAACACCAACACCTCTCTTGGGTAATGCTGTGAAGAACGCAACTGCAGGCTAATTACCCACACGCTTAGCATCACGCTGCTGTCACTTTGTCATACCATAAGAAGTAATAATATTATGCAGAGCAAGCGCTAAAGGGGATGTTCCCTATCTTTGCTAAGGTCAGGGTATGAAAATGAAAGCAAAGATTTTATGAAAAACATTTTTGGAACAGTTATATTATTTGTTGCTTTTTCAATTAAAGTCATTATATCACTTTATTCTTTTTTTTGTTATTCAAAATGTTTTGATTAATACTGTGATGTAGGGGAGTTTTCTTATTCTGGTCCATGCTTTGTCTATGCTTTGCCTGCAGCCCCCTGCTGCACTAAAGCTAGACGTGGTACACATGGAAATATGTAGGCTCTTTTATCATGGAATAAGAGAAGAAGTGAAGAAATAAGATGAAAACTAATTTAAGAGAGAGTTATGGAGAAGGAGAAGGAGTAGCTAAGGAAAACACACAAAGTACAAAACAGGGAGGAAAATGAGCTAGAAACTGATTCGGTGTCAAACTACTAGTGTTTTACTCTTACTCCTAGATAGTTAAAAGATTTATTAGCTTTACTTTTACAGTATCTTAAGATGATATGAGGCATTCTTCTAGGGCCATTAGTCTTATAAAGTCAGAGTTCTGCCAAAAGTCTACATGTACTATATGATAAATACTGATACAAGTATTTTTAATAAAGACATACACATGTGGATTGCTCTCTCATTGTTAACGTTCTATGCATACAGATTTAATACCATCAGGTCACAAATATGTCACAACCACCGTTTGTCACTTGACTGACTGTGATTGGCAGGTTCCAAAAAAAAATTTTACCTCTACTGTTTTCTTCCTAGTTGTTGTTAGTAATATTAGCAAAGCATCCTGAGGCTAATAGCTAATGTCTTCAAGAGTTGAATTATGAATTCATATCCTACTGGAATCAAAATTAAAAACTGATCAACAGTAGCTGCAAACATATTATAAATGTAAATGTCTGTGTTTAACTATGAAGCGGATTTTATTCAAGTCTGAACTTCCTTAATAGAAACAGTGAAGCTAACGTTATCTTAGCTCAGACAAAGTTCCAAATTTAGCATTAATCATTTTAAAGCATATTACTACTGCTGTCAGAACACCTATATGATTGTGTTAGACTAAGTTATTTAATGATGACTTCACTTAACTAATTTTTAACTCTTGAAGAGAACAGTGGTTAGCCTAAACGTGCTTTGCTAGCATTACTAGCTGCAACCAGGAAGAAAACAGTACTGTCTAAGGAGGTGGGATTTTCCCCAGAAGTTGTCCATCACAGGCAATTTATTTTTTCAGGCTGTTCAACCTCAAAGTGACAAAAAGTTGACATAAGCGCACAGACACAGGTCCTCACACGAGTAGGAGAGAATCTACAGGAGCATAAAAAGCAAGGCAGTGCATAGAGGAAGCATGAACCAATGGTTGGGACATGTTGGTGCCTCATGTTATGAAATCTGTCCCCATAAATAGTCAGAACATGATGTTAGGAGTTATTTACATGTGTGCATATAACATAAATGTGCTGGTATGACTATTGATTACATTTGTGCCCTTTTATTCCACTAATCGTGGAATAAATTAAATGTTCCTCCACTGTGATGTTAAAAAAATGATAAGGATATAAAGATGGCTTTATAAAGATATTTTTTATTTTTATAAATGATATGTCTGTTTTGGTACATTGATGTCAGACTAATAACATCTTAGGACCCGATAAAATTAATTATATCTTATTAAGCCTTGTGGTATAAAACCTTCCAGTCAAAGGTGGGACTATTTTCTTCTTGCTTTGACTATATTATTTTTTGACTCATTCTATTTCTTTCTTTTTTTCTTTCTGCTTGTTAGGAGATGATTCTTAAACGAGCAGCGGACATCGCAGAGGCCCTCTACACGACGGTGCCACGGGGGCACAACCAACTCGCCGGCCTGGGCAGCAGCTCCGTCCATGCAGGCATGATGGCCGTAAACTCCTTCACTGGGTCGGAGGTGGCGCAGACGGCCAATCAGGGTGAGCGAGCGTGGCAAGGAATGGTTAAGAGTCCTACAAGGAGGGAAAAGTGACAGCAGTCGAATTTATTTTCCTCTTTTTGAGATGGATAGTAAAAATGAGTAGTGCAATGGAAATTTTATTTTTCACGTGGGAAATATAGAAGGGGGGTGATTTAGGAGCACAGAGCATTGAAGAAAACCTTTAAAATTCAGGACAGGAAGGAGAGAGAGAGAGAGAGGGGGAGGACGGGTGTGACAATAAGAACTGGAGAGAGGTGGGGTGGACCTGAAAGGAGGAAAGAGTGGCTGCAAAAGAGTGAAGAATGGAGAAAAAGAGAGTCATGGATGGAGTACGATGGAGAAAAATGAGTGGGTCCTCAGGGTGTGTATATCAGACAGGGGTCGGCCCTTGTCTGACAGAGAGAGATGTGGGTGCAGTCAGTGGTGATTCATCACATGTATCAAGGGAACAAGAGGAGAGCGGATGGACCTGCCTCTGGAATGTGTCTCAATATTTCCAATGAGCTTCCTCTGCCCTTCATCTTCATCTAAAAACATCTGCAGGTATGAGCAAAACAAGAGAGGTCAGCTGCTTATCTCATCGGCTGTAGCTTATTTCATAGGAGGTGAGAATGGGGAGAATGGATGCTAATTATGGAAGAGCAGCGCACCAACAAAAAGAAGGCGACAGCTATAAAAAAAACCTTCACTTCCAGCTGTTTTTCCTCCAGCGTCAGCATGTTGAACCTGAGAAGTCTATTCATCGTCTTTCTGACCATGCTGTCCGCCTTGTACTCACTTCTCCAGCGATGAAGCTCTCCATCGTATTAGAAATAAAGACTTCATTCTTTATAAATTACAATAGGGCTTTAGAAGCACTTTACTGTTAATTGCCTTGTCAATGCATCTAAAACTGGAGAAGAGCCAGTGGGGTTAAAGGCCTCTTGTTTCAGTCGTCGGATCACTCAAATCATTCTTCTTCTACTCTGTTCATCGTTTCCTCACTTTGTCATATGTTGTGTAAGAGATTTCTCTTAGTTTTTTTTTCCTTAAAAGATCCCATTGGCTCCTAATGGTGCATCTATCAGACTTGTATGAGTAGAGAACTTGGCGGGCCTGCATGAAGTCTTTTTCTACTTTTCATCCATCTGCTTTACCATCTAACACAAATCTTTCTGTCTTTCCTTTTCTCTCCCTGTCGTAGGTTTCAGTAGAAGTACAAGCAGCGTGTCCCCTCATGGTTATGTCCCCAGCTCAACTCCTCAGCAGAGTAGCTACAGCTCTGTCTCCACTAGCATGAATGGCTACGCTAACTCTGGCATGGCAACCCTGGGCACCTCACCCAACTTCCTCAATGGATCTGCAGGCAACTCGCCCTATGCTAGTGAGTAACTGCACCGTATCTTTTGGCCTAGAAAGGCAGGGGAAGATTTAATCAGGAAATTGTTATAGACAAAATAGGATTATGTTCTTTCAGAAGCTGTTGATGATTCTTTGATTGATCTCAGGTTCATTCTGTGGCAGAAACAAAGAAGGGACAAAAAGGACAAATCCTAAATAAATATGATCACACAGTCGGGTAGTGGTCTATGGAGGGAAGTTTTCTTCCATCCTTGTTATGTGCAAAGAGCTTGTTTTGTAAATGGAAATTTAAAAAAGAAAAAGAAGAAAAAGAGCAATCCAGAGATGAAACTTTGAAAAACTTTTAAATTACCAAAGGTTTCAGAGTAACTTTGCTGTTTTCTGTAGATTAGATTTTTTAAAATAACTTTCTTAATATAAATATATATTATTCATATTTTATTTGTATTTTTTACATTTATTTAAAAATATATATTTTTTATATATTTACATTTTTTTCATAAATAAGTAATCATATTGAAATATTTTACAGATCATATTCTTTTCACTACTACTCTGCAAGTCCAGAGCAAGTATTTCATTTGGGCTTGAGGTGAAGAGAATGTGATTTCTGAACCTAAAATTCAAAAGAATGAAAAAAATTTGAAAAAATTTAATCTGCAAAAAATAAATTTATAAAATAAATAGTTAAAAAAAACCATACAAAACAGCAGTTACTTTCAAAAACTTTGGTTTAAGAATTTTTTTAAGTTTTATTTCAGGATTGTGTTCAGGTTTTTTATTTTCATTTGCTTCCAACATTGAGGGAACAAAAATTCAGTCCAGGGTGGTCAGAGATCTGACTCCTGAACAAACGCCAGCAATCTGTTGCACAAACACTTTCTAGTATTTAGACAGAGAAAAAAAAGTGAGGTTGATTTAGAGTATTTAATGTCCAAAAAATAAATAAATTAGAAAAAAACATAAAAGTTCATGTTTTTGCTGCCAGCTTGAGGTAACGGGTTCAAATAACAACCCAAGTCCCAATGTTGTTCTGCCAAAAACATCAGTAATGAGATGAGAAAACAAAGCTTCTTTTTGAGTAGTTGATATGAAAAATACAGTAAAGAAAGAATAATAAAAAGTGATCATGTTTATGCTCATAGCTAGAGGCCGAAGGTTCAAATTCCACATGAACCCCAAATATTGTTGTGCCAGAAAGTTAAGTAATGCAACAATAAAGAGGATTTCTTTAGGTCTGAGTATTTAATGTATAAAACAGGGAAGAGAAAATATCAATGAGGAGTGGGCACGTTCATGCCCATCTGTTGCTCTTAAATTCCTCTTTGTTTGTCTTTTTAAATATTAAGTTCTCCAAATTAACAGAGATTTTTGTTTTTTTTTTACTCTCACGACTGAAGTTTCTGCCAAATCAGCCGCTTTAAATGTGATGTGAGTTTCTTTTAGGTGAATTAAATGTGAAATATTACAGTTCAGCAGCCTGTGTTTCTTGTAGAGCAGGAACAAATCCCTGCTTTACTGGCCAGGGGAGCATATCACCTAGCCCCGCCCATTTCCAGATACACACACATATCCTGCCACTTCTATGCACACACTTTCACCTCCTACATTAAAGACCCTTGATTAAATCAATAAACTAATTGCTAGAGAAGCAATTCCATTTCAGCTCTTTGATTCCTGAGTGTTAACAAGTATTTTAACAGGCTCATCGGCCCCACACAGACACTTTCAATCAATGGCCCCTCGGCCTGCCTTTGTAGGTCCAATTTTCATTAATTGATTAGTTAGGCCCCTTCATAAATGGATTATGACTTTATTGCAAAGGATTTGTCAGGAAGAGCCATAAAAGCTAAGTGTTGGATAATAACAACAATAAAAGCAGACGCAGATATCAGAGGGCAGGTGAAATACGACTCGCTTGATTGTAAAATCACTGAGGGGGAAAATGCTCTTAGTGTATTAGCAGACAAAAGACAAACGTGGCCGAAGTGGATGGATGGGATGATCGCAGGTAAAGGCAGGGTTTTTGTGGCTTGTAATCGTAGCAACCTTTGCAAATCCTCTATAAACCAATGCAAGTTTTGTTCAAAATGGCTTCGTTGCTGCATTTAAATCTTCCCCGCCACTGAATTTGCATGAGGTGAAACCTTGACATATGGTTCCTGTTCAAACAATAAGATTATAATCTCTTGCCGTTATTCTAGCCTTTTTATGGCTTTCTTCTTGTAGCGAGTACTCAAGTCTGATTAATTCTGATTCATTAGTTTAATCCAGCCGTATTGATTACATCATTGTTGATTTTTTTTTTCTTACCACTAGTTTAATTTTATAGCAAATCAGATTAACCCTGATCAGTAAAAAAAAATCAGTTTATTTTGAGTTTATGTCATGTATTTAGAAACTGCAGTTATATGTGCTACTCTATGACATCTGGCTAATGTCACTTTTAGTAGGAATGAAGATGAGATGACAGCTTATTAGTTTGATCAGTAGGAGAGTGAAAGTAAAATCACACCCTTCTTATCTGCCAGTCATTAATGGTTTTCTTGTGTACGATGTAATGTTTACTATTAGTGACAGTTTGAGAACTTCATAGAAGTATTCCCAGCTTAAGCACTGTATTTTAATCCACCCCTTTTTAAAAGAGGAATGAGCAACAAATGTAATGATGTATTACGGAGTTAAAGCACCTGTCATTCCTGCTCTCCTCATCAAGCAGCATGGCCTGTTATCCATCTAAAAACACAAGTGACTCAGTCCCTGCAGTAGCTGTTTATCAGTATCCAAACTTTGATACGCAACTTTTAATCCAACAAGGCTCCCCTGGCTTTCAGTAAAAAAATAAAAACCTCTAGAAAACACTTAGAAACTCACTAAAGTTGATCCTTTTTGGTTTCCTTTGCGGTTCCCAACCAGAGGTCAAATGACGACATAGAAAAGAATCCAGAAATGAAGGTTTAGATATCATATAGTTTAAATAATATTTAAGATAGATTATACATTTTCTTGTATCACAAATATGTGGTGTGTCTCTCCTATATTAATTATTACGATAACAAACTCATGGCTGATAATGCAAATGTAGATTATGTCACTGTGACGTCATCGTAACCGAGGAGTAAGGAAGAGGCATACTTGTAGACTGAAAATAAGAATACATAATAGGTGGTCATTTGTTATGAGGTGTTACCATAGCAACAATAGCAAATTGTCTTTTTTTAGAATTGGAAGCATAATATCTCAAAAACTGAAGTAATACATAACTTCTGTAAGTTTCAGTTGAGTTAAAAGAGAGGCACTGAGGATATGGAGCAGGAGCAAGAAGAAGAGAGAGGAGGAGGAAATTTAGGCCATCTCTTCCATCTAACATTATGGGCCCTAGCAAGGTCAAGGGCCTCTCCAGATCCAGTTCCAGTCAGGCAGCTAGCATTTATGAATTAAGTCAAATTGAATTGCTCCAAAATGAAATACAGAAAAGTCGAGAAGTAGCCATCCTTGTGTACAGGATGAGTCATCAAAAGATACTGATTTGAATAATTCAGAAAATACTTTTTGTTAGTTATGCATCACCTTATTACCAAGGTTATTTCATAATAAATAAAAAAGGCTGGGAAAACAGTTGGAGTCAGTTGATCTGAGTACAAAACATTATCCCTCCTGCCATCATCCATTGACCAGTCCCTTTCTGTTCATCCCGTTTACCTGTCCTCTGCCCTCGGCCTTCTCTCTAACCCCAAATCCCCACTTCTTTCTTCAACTCTTCTCCCTATCTGCTCCTCCCTAACCTTTCCCACAATGTTCCTACATAAACGCCCCTTCCTGCCTCCTCTCTCAGTCGTCCCTTCCAGCCCGACCATGGCCTCGTCAACCAGCCTGGCGTCCAACTGCAGCAGCTCCTCCGGCATCTTCTCTTTCTCTCCGGCTAACATGGTCTCCGCCGCCGTCAAGCAGAAGAGCGCCTTTGCCCCTGTCGTTCGGCCCCAGAACTCACCTCCTCCCACGTGCACCAGCGCTAATGCTAACAGCCTCCAAGGTAAACTCAAAAACATCCTGCCGATTGTTACCCTTGGTAAGAGTGGAGCTGCTGTTTAGTTGTTTTTATTGTTTATCTATAAT
Source organism: Jordanella pulchra (assembly GCA_034780135.1). Taxonomy (NCBI): domain Eukaryota; kingdom Metazoa; phylum Chordata; class Actinopteri; order Cyprinodontiformes; family Cyprinodontidae; genus Jordanella; species Jordanella pulchra. The sequence continues at coordinate 9,662 of JAUZNJ010053436.1, read as the reverse complement.
AATTTCTTACTCTTTTTTCCTTTAATCGTCCCTTTCTTTTTTCCTTTATTGATATCATCACCCTTTCCCCCCTTTCTCGCAACACTAATCTACTATTCCTCCCTACTTTAGATCAGTCTTTTGTGGACTCTAGCAAGTACTCATCAGCCAGCTCTCTGCAGGGCCTGGCCTTCTCTTGAAGTATGTTATCCTTCTTTTTGATTTGTTCCTCTCTATATTTTTTTGTACTCTTCACTCTTAAAGTTCTGCTCAGAAACGTACATTTTCTCATCTTGTCCACCACGTCTCAACCCATGTGTTGAACGATGACAGATAACATCTTTTGTGTACATTTCTGACTGGAACTATATAGGGTAGTTATTTGCACCTTTCTTTCTCTTTTTTATACTTTGGTCACTCTTGATTTGTCAGTGTGACTATATGCCACACCATATGTGTCGTATTTCCTGTTTTCGCTTCCTGCTTCCTGCCTGTTTCCCCGGTTGGGGTCTCCCTAGGGAGAAAAGGGGGGTGGTGACGTCGTTATGCCACCGTAGATCATTCTCCCATTTCCACTGAACGCAGCACGCTCTCTGTTCGTCTAGGCAGGATGTTGTATAGTGTTGAGATCCTGAATGAGAGAGAGAGAGAGATGATGGATGGGAATCTTTATCACAGCCCCAAGCTAAGCACTTCCTCGCTTCCTCTGGCGGTGTTGATGAGTGCTGACCACAGTGACCCGAGACCCAATGGCCACTGTGTGCTGATCACACACACACACACACGCATAGCTCTGTTAATCCCAACAAGCCAGAGACTCTCAGGGAATAACTGGGGAATTAGTGGATTGAAGAGAGAGAGGGAATCAATATGGAGCCAATATGTTATATGAAAAGTTCCTCCCTGTGATAGCTTCCTAGGAAAAATGAGAGACGGGGAGGGAGTGCTGGAGGAAGACATCACAAGGTAGAGCTGATCTAGATATAGAGAGCAGATACAGAGTAAAAAACTGTGAATTAAGCTGACTCTCTCAGAGTTCCCTTTTTAATCTTTTGAAGCATTTAATTTCATCACGTCTGTCATTCAGAATCACCGCCATGTTTGATTTTGCTGTCCAGAGCGCAGACTTGCCTTACACTCTGTAACTCCTAACGCTTAGCTCTAACAGCAAACGAAGCCGCTTAGAAGGGCCCGCGAATAACTGAGCGATGTTGTCGACACAAGAGAGAAATGTTTTCATTCCCTGGCTTCAGAATGAAGAGATAATGAAGCAAAGTCGTCTTTGTGCACCAGATGTCGGAGTGCATTTCTCATATGTGACTGCTTTGATGACAGATGAAACCCAGCAAACATGTGACTGACCTCTCTCTCTCTCTCTCTTTCTTCCCTTACCCGACTTTTCTCCCTCTTTTTTCCTCTCCCACACTAAGCAGCAATCCCTGGGATGATTGTTCCACCCATGTAGAGGATGTGGGAAGCAGGAGATTTGTTAGGGGGAATGCTGAGAGGAAAAGGCACAGTAGTGGAGCCTGGCGAGTCTCTATTATTCTCCAGAGCTGAAGTGAAGGAACCGAAGATAAGATGCAGGACTGCGAAACTCAGGCTTTTCCAAAGGGATTTCATCGGAATGGGACACAGAAGAGGATAAAGGGAACATATTGAGCCTTTGTCGTGTTTTTTTATCCCTTTTTTTGGTTGTATTAGTGTAGCATCTCTGACACCATGTTGGATGGAGTGTAAAGAGACAGTTAGACACTGACCTCATGAAAAGAGCATTTATTTATCTCGATGTTTATGGCTGGAAGCTTTGGGGTTGATTACAGAAGGCCTCCACGCCGTCTCACGGCCTGTTCTTTCTGTTGACAGCAACTCGCACAGGTCAGCAACACAAAACAAAGAAATCATAGAAGAGAACAAAATCCACCCTCATTGTTTGCTGCTAATTATCTCATAAATCTAAAGAATTGTCCTTTTAAGATCCCCCCCAACCTGCCTTTGTATTTTCTGTTTTTTTTTTTTCCTTTCATTTCTCGTGTGGTTTGTTTGTATGAATTTTGATAAAACTGTGAGGATTGAGCTGTTTGCAATATGCTTTTATCTGCTTTGTCATGTGAAGAAAAAAGTGAAGATTTAGCCATTTTTATGTTTTTGTTGTTTTGGTTTTGTTTGCGAATGTTAGTGAAGACTTGAAAAGCCAGAGGATGCGCACGTCCAGCCAGCACTGTTATTGAAGGAGCCTAGCAATTATCAAATTTAACACAAAAAAAGAAAAAGAGAAAAAAAGCGTGATATATGTGATATATTTTTGTATATATTAAATAAAAAGGTTAACCTCTGTCCTGTTTTGTTTAAATCTGGCATCTCGTTCCCTTTTGCAATAGCTCTAGTTTGGGATGTAAGCATTAAACGTCTTATGGCAGCTTCTCAGTAAAGACAATAGATTTATTTTTTTTTTTTCTGTTGTTAAAAACTCATCTGCAAAACATTAAAAAACACAGATTTGGATTCAGGGGGGCGGGGGAGGGGGGGGGTCCTGTAAAATATTCTATAAATAATGTATTTATCCTGTGTATGTACATTGACTTTCACCATCGTTTTGTTGTGTTGTGTATGTTTAATACAAGTAACTGAACATATTTCACTGTGTTTTGCTTTGTTACTATTGTCTCTCACTATTTAAATGTGATTTTTTTTTTTTATGTTTACTGTTTCAGCATTGATATAACTTTTATTTCTCATTCAAAACATGCCATTGTCTATTTTTGTATGATTTTTAAGTTAATAAAAATAAGTCGTTTCTTTTCTTTTTTTTTCCTTATAAAAATGTTTATTGTACGGCAAAAAAGTAGCATCTTTACAGAGTATTTGGTTGAGGTAGATTTTTTTAAGAATATAAACACACGTTAATATATGCTGTAAATCTATATCCTTTCGTTTGAACCTCTGAGACTTTTAGATGAATACTGTTCTTGATCTGATAATATGCATGGGTTATTCTTTTGAGTGACTGCTTCTCGGATGTTAGCGTGCGTGCTTGGTGCGTGCGTGTGCAAAACCAAGAGACCTAAGGAAACGCTTGGTGTATTCTTTTGTTGTTTTCCTTTTTAGTTTCTCCCTTTGTTCTTTCTTTTATGTTATTTATGCCTGCTTACATCTACTATCTATATACTCTTTCTTTTTTCTGCCACTGTAATCTTTACCAGCAGTCTAGATGCCTTAACAATGCAAACCCTTTTTCTTCGTTCAATCACGTGTACAGTTTTCTACCCTTCACCACAATTGTGTGTTGCCACAGAGGAATTCACAAGAACTTTGGGGACAAAGCACAAACCCGCTCTGTTCGGTGCTGAAGCCAGACTAGAATACAAAGAGCCATAATTCAACGATCTCACACGCCCCGATCTACTATAATGCTACGGCAATGGCATGCTTTGAAAAAGGCAGTCGGAGCAGAGTGACTCTGCCGCGCCTGCTGCACATTAATGGAGAAAAAAACACAGCCGGGGGGGGGGGGGTCACAGATTGTGCATCAGTTTTCTTAAATAGAAAATTCTTCCAGTAACATGTTTAGTTCAGTTTTACAACACAAAGTAGTACTTTATGGGTTTTAGAGGATTACTTCACAGCACAATTTTAATATCCAGCGGAGAGCTTGGCCTGGTGGATAACTGAACAGAACGGGCTCACCCCCCCCCTTCTCTTTGCGTCCGATGTGCGTCTTCAGGCTGTTGCTGGAAGGGGGGGGGTGTCTCTCTTTGCTTTGCTTTTCTACGGGCCTGTTTTTGTTAAAAGTGGATTTTTAAAAGACAAGGTTCGTTTTTAGAGGCGGCGCCTGCTGACGGAAAAGTGTTTTCAGGCACTAATGTTCCTGTGGATGCAGGGGATGGAAGGTGTGGGGGGGGTATAATCTACAGAGGTCTGTTGTCATACAATGGCATCTTTGTAATCGCATCTCCATCCTGAACATTAATATCAGTAATGGGTGACAAAGTTTTGTATTTAGGTAACAAACAAGAACAAAAAAAAAAGATGCAAACCAAATAGCTGGTGTCTATTTTTTCCTCTGTTTGTCTTTGACTGCAAATACACTGAACAGCTCTATAGTATAAGGGAATTTAAAAAAAAAAACCTCTACTGTATAGATTGTTATTGTTTTTGATGAAATTTGAGCTGTAAGATAACTTTTGGACTCTCACAATGTTAATTAAAGTTACCTCTTGTCTGTGACTTTGTTAGGTGTCTTTATTTTTAAATATAAACCGCAAACAGACACGATCCTGTCACAGTTAGTGTTTTAAATCATTCTGCTGTTTTTTCAAGCTCTACTTTTAAACTTACCTTAAATTCTCATAAGGCAGAAATGAAGTTAGTAGGACGGGGGGCAGTTTTGGTGCCATTAGATTCTTTTAAAACTGTAAATCTTCAAATAAAACAAAATCTTACAATCCTGCATTATAAATATTATCCAGTTACTGAAATACTTAGAAATAACAAAGAACTTCCATTACATACGCCATATGTAGGGGTCACTAGATCGCTGTATTCGATTGGTTCAGTATTGGCTACTTAGACAACAATCCCCAAAAATTAACTCAACTGCCTGATATGAACTAGTTTGTTTTGGAACTTAAAATACTGTATTTCAGAACACTGAAAAAAAATAGAATTCATAAGAGTTGTTTGCAAGGAGAAATGTAATAGATTTAAATGCATAGAATAATTACTAAGCAAACACACGAGTCCTCTAAAACTGCTTCGCCCCCAGCAGCACAACCTACAGGGTACGACAGCAAATATAATGAGACAAAATGGACAAGGATGGAAAGGAAAAACAAATAACAAGAGGAGGAACTAAGGAAACTGAGCAAGAATTTAAAAAAACACAACTAAATATTTATGGTAATAACAAGACAGAGAGAATAAATAACTATAGAAACAAGATTCAGGTGGATGTGGCTCCTGCTTTCACAGCCGTACCGAAAGCAAACAGAATCTATTTTCCTGCTTCTGGTCTGAGCGTATCATTGTTTGATCAATAACAATTTGAAATGTGGCATCCAGTTTATTTACACAAACATATATCTCGTACAGTTTTTGAAAAGAAAACATCTCCCTGTATATTTGCTTTATAGACACTTTAAAGAAAGTAATTTACACCCAAAGCCAGACGTAGATGGATGACTAATAAAAGTTGGACCTTTACTGCAGGAATTCATAAACATTTAACGTTTAAAACATGAAGAATAACGTAATTCTACTTAATATTGATTTTATTTGATGACACTAAGGATTGAGCTAATCAGCTGCTGTTAGGCCTCTTTGAAGGATTTGACTTTCAAGCTTTGCTTGGGCTTTGATATGATGTAACCAGAGGTGAATTCAGATGTGAATTCATGCCAAATTGTTTTTGGGGGGATGGGTTGTTTTTATTTATAATGATTCACATCAAATCATATATAAAACCAACCATGATGTGACTTATTGATGTTGACAAAACTCTATCTAAGAGGAGTTTGATTGATTTACAGAAACTTCTTGTAGATTTCGAGCAGGTGAATCAGGTTTAGACTAAAATTGTCTCCCAGAAATAGCCGACAGGCAGCCAAAGAGGAACTAAGTCGGTCTGTGGAAATCGGGTAATTTCACAGGTCAGAAACAGGGCTTGGCCCCGCCCACCCCCACCAGCGTCCTCTCTCTAATGAATCTAATTCATTAATGCATTACTGATGGCATGGTGAACATGGTTAGCCTGACAAGTTTCCTCCTAAACATATTAGTTAATGATGATTCCAAGGTTATTAATTGCAGAGGCACCAGCCCACCATAATTGAGTCATCATTTGCATACCCGGTCATCAGCAGAAAATTAATTTCTTTTTTATTTTGTGCATATCTAATTTAGGACGACGCGATTGGATTAGGTCCTGAAAAATTGCGGATCCTGGGATTCTGCTGACCTCAAAGTTTTCCAGGGTCTCTACTGTAACTGGAGATTTCCGTAGCATCAAAATAAGAAGAAAGGGAGGCGAGGTGGTGGGACAAGGGGACCTGGATGAACTGATGAAATAAAAACTCATGAACACAAGGAGTAATTGTTTGTGTTTGCCTTCTTAATTGCCTGAAGGTTCACAGCTGCAGAGGGCTCTCTTCCCACTATATCTAATAACAGAGTTAATAGTTTGCTGACAAACTGTAAAGTGGAAGGTAGAGTGCTTGATTTTGTAGCAGTAAGAGGAAGATTATTGAATTATAGAGTTTACACACTTAGTCCTCAGGAAAATGGGTGCTATGACCCAATGTTTGTGATTAGCGAACCAAACAGTTGAACTGAGCAGCTCCAGGGATTCAGCCAACCTCCCTCCCCGGTCCCAAAATGCCGAGCAGCAAACGTACGTTTAAACCTGTGCTCATAAATCATAAATACACGTTTGACAAAAAGGTGAAGCCTTTTATTTCAAGCTGGTTTTCCAGGCTTGGATAAACTGGTCAGTGTGGGAGGAGGACAATGGGAGTGGGAGGCCGAGGGCGGCGGAACGCCAGCACACCTTGGCCCTCTTGGGACCTAACATTAAAAAGTACCACTCCTGCAGAGCCCCGACGCGTCGAGGAGGGGTGCTTGCTCAAGAGCAGAGAGCTACTTGTATCCTAATGAAATATATGAATGCATATATTCCTCATGTTCCTACTCCGCCTCCTTCTCTTTCTCATTCTCCTCCCTGCACGGACACACGAGGGGGAGAAAGAGCGGAGAAGCGTATTTGAAAGAAAAACAGGAGTCCCCATGGGGATCCCGCATGCAGAAAAGAAAGAAAAGAAATAGAAAGGAGAGAGGAGTGGGTGTGGAGGGGTATTCAGAATAGATATAGACCTAGACAGTGAGCAAAACACAAGGACTGCTGGAATGAATATTAATAGTATTCTGAGCTGGAAAATAGTCACATTGGACATTATAGATAGATGTAGGCAGGCAGTGAGAAGCAGTTTGCCTTTCTGGAGAATATGGGAGTAGAGGCATACCGAGGATGAGTGGTTCCTCATATGTGGGACTGCTCCCTCCCCTCATATGGTCATTTCCCACAATAATTATCCCGACTGTGGGTGTCGGTCTATGATCTGTGTGCTACCTGTCAGAGGAGTCCGTGCTTTATATCCTCTGTAATTGCTGCTGCTAATTTACTGTGCGTTGGCCTAATGAGAAGGGAGGTGAGGGGCTGGGGTATGTAATGGATGTTAGAGAGATAGAGATAGGGGTGATGCATTTCAACACAGCTCGCAGCGAGAGGGAAGAGGGGAGGAGGCCAGCCAACTGTGTGTGTTAAGCAAGCATGTAGAACACTTATCTTTATTGTTTTACTCAAAAAAGAAAAAGATAAGCTGTTTCTTCCCTTTTTCCCTTCTTATTTCTCCACTTTTATTCGCCCATCTACTGATGATGCAGTGGCGGCTGAGCAGTAGCATCAGTTAAGCATCTTTTTGGTAGATTTATGATAAAGTCAATTTCAAAAGGGCAAACGGTGCCTTGCACAACTAATCATTCCGATTTAACCTTTTCACATTTGGTTGGGTAAAAAGCAGGAACCTTAGTGCATTTAGTTTGTTTTTTTAAACACAGTAAAGTCAAAAGTGTTGAATTTACAATGTTGGTGTTAATTCAACATTTGTTTAGTTGAGCTATGTGGGAGTCAGTTCCTCCAAAGAGTTTGTGTTGATCCACAGATTTAAAGGAGAAAATCTGTTAAATTTTATTAACAGAGTTTCCCCCAGAATTCAAACTAACTGTAAACCCTGATCCCTTAAAACACATGCACTAATGACGAGATCTACAGACTTTGAAGTTGTGCCATAGGACGCAGAAGTTCATCCTGCAACTGGAGGGTTGCTGGTTCAAATCCCAGATTAGTCGCTGTGTCCTTTGGATAGACACCTAACTCATTGGCGAAGAGTTGATAGTGTTCTGGGACCTGTTTACAGCAGCCTTGCTTCTGTCAGCGCGCCCCAGGGCTGCTGTGGCTAAAATGCATCAAACAACATGAAATTAATTACCACTTACGCTGATGATATGCTGCAATATTCATCCGTAAATCCTGATAAGTCTAAACACTACTGTGGGCTTAACTCTTGTCAATATATAACAGTCTTGAATAAATGTGACCCTGATGAGTGCTTAATTCAAGCTATTAAAAGTGTTTTTATCCAACTCTCTAAGTGTTGACTGTTATTTTAACTCAGTGTAGCTTAAAAGTGTTAATTTTAACTGCTAAGGAGTTGAATAAACACTTCCAAATTTGCTGCGCAGCAGCAGAAAATCAAGTGTAATTGCAAAGTGGAAGAAAATGGTACATTGTTTGTTTCTTAAATTGTTTATAAATGGAATTTGTATTTTGGGGCATGAATTTCTATGCAGCCACCTTTTGTCATAATAGTAGAAAGTTATTAAGTATGGCCAAATAGTTGTGAACTTCTGCAGATTGATCTTCTAAAGCTTGGTTTATGCTTGACATATCCATCAGGTCCAAATTACATCATTTTCAGCTACCATGACCTTCTTTTCGGCATCCATACAGACAGAATACCCACACCATGCACCTAGAAAAATGAGAAACTACTTGGACAGATCTGCTCGAATAAACTTGGCAAAAAACTGTTCCTATTGGTAAGAGTTTGCAGATATATAGACATGTAGGAGACATTCTGTGACTTAGCTTGAGCACACCACCACTATCAACAGATTGAGAAAAAATACTGGAAAGAAATGACTGTTGCTCTTGGATTCATAAAGGGGCTTTAAAAAAGTTGAATGAAGAGCTTGGAAAGAATTCTGGAAGGTTCCACCTCCAGAACCATCCAGAATGGAGGAAAAGCCGCACAGGGTGTAAATGTTGCAGACGTTGTGACAAGCAGCTCTTTTCCCACACAGATTGTATTAATTCAATCCAATGAAGTTTATTTATATAGCGCCAATTCACAACACATCTCAAGGCACTTTACAAAGACAATTTTATCAAATCACACAGTCAGATTAATTAAAAGTTTTCTATCTAAGGAAAACCAGCTGATTGCATTGAATCATTCATTCAACGGCAATCCCTGAAACCAAGCACTGATGTAGCGACAGTGGAGAGGAAAAACAGGAAGAAACCTCCAGCAAAACCAGGCTCAGTGTGAGCGACCATCTGCAGAGGCCGACTGGGGTTCAAGGAGACAGAAACAGACAGACAGAAAGAAGTACTGATATAAAAAGTAACTGTCAGCTCCACAGGCTTTACACGAAAGACACAGCCAGACCGATGGGCTCCAAGCCAGTTCCCATGTCAGAGGATGAAAGAGAGCACATCCAGTTATTCACAGTTAGAGAAACAGGACAACACTGAAAAACATGCCAAGCTCCAATAACTATGAACCAAGGTGTTGATGGAAGCAGTCCAGCCGACATTTCTCTACAGGATGGAGCCACAGGAACAGACCAGACAAAGCTACTATGAAATGAAAAGAAAACAGAAAGAGCATAAAGCTAGAGGTTGAGCTAACATATACTGCAGAGTGAGAGAATAGAGATCAAATGAAACAGATAGAATGATGAAAAGTGGTCCCTATGTCCTCCAGAAGTCTAAGCCTATGGCAGAATAACTATAGAGATAGTTCAGGATAACCTGAGCCAGTCTAACTATAAGCTTAATCAAAAAG
>JAUZNJ010053425.1:0-29775 GCA_034780135.1 Jordanella pulchra | reverse complement strand
CTGGGAGAGTGGCTCCAGCAGATCCCAGGAACAACATCTGAAGCCTCAGTCCAGAAGAGCGCAGTCCTAGGAACAGCCAAGATACTGCGCAGAACCCTCAAACTCCCAGGTCTCTGGTAGAAGACCTGAGCTGGAGGATGATATAGATACCACCCTATAAGGGTGAGAGAGGGATTTTTTTCATAAATATATAAATATATATACAGACACACACACACAGGTGCTGATGTATCACATCACCTGTAGCAGTAAAACAAGGGGGTTATCTACTGATGGGAGGTCATTCCTCTGGATCTGGTTTGTTGTCTCCTTTTATTGAAGCAGCCATAGAAGGAATAAAAGTCGGGGGAGCGAAGAAAGAGGTAGCTCTGGAAGTTTGCTAACTGGCGATATAAAATCAAAATCATGTATGAAAAACAAATCAATCCTTTGGTCCCATGTAGCCCATGAAACGTTTGATTCATCTGGAAATCGGTTGAGAGTTCACCAGATCGGGGGTAGCCTCCATTGACTTGTGTTGTGTGTGAACGTAGCTTGGACTGACCTAAGATGGCCGCTCTGTCGGCATGCCTCTGCCCCGACAATGATGCGGTTGTGGCTAGTAACATTAGCAAACCATCTACAGGATCATTTCTGTTCTCTTAAAGAGGTAAAAGTCATCCAGCCATCCTTTAAATCTTAGTTTCACAGATGAATGTGTTCTGACAGCAGTAGCAATAAACCCTGAAATGATTTAAGTTAGATTTGGAGCTTCTTACAAGCTAAGCTAAAGCGAGGCTTTAATGAACTCTGGTTCATATAAAACCTACATTTACAATCAGATGCAGCTACTGTTAAGTGTTTCCTCCTTTTGTGTCCCGCATTGTTTATAGAACATTTTCTCTTTGATGACAGGGATTGCTGTTTGATATAAAGTCCGAATTGGACTTTTCAAGAGAACAGCTATTAGCCGGAAAATACATTGCTAACGTTACCAGCTACAACCACGAATAAAAACAGCAGATGCTGGATTTCCTGAGAAGCAGCCAATCACAGGTGGTTTACTTTCTCCGGTTGGTTCAGACGTTGACATGAGCCACAGAAACAGAGGAGAGGATCTAAAGGAGCATAAAAAGCAAGAAGATCAGCATGAGCTCATGGTTGTGACACATTGGGGGACTCATGGTTTTAAACCTGCACACATAAATCGTTCATGAATAGTAGTTTATTCAAATTCAGTTCCTTTTAAAAAATACTTTATTTATCCCAAAGGGAAATTAAATACATAGTAAAAAGTAATAAAATGAAATAGTAACTCATATATTTTTGTTTTCTCTGATAAATAAATATATTTACTGTGTTTTTTTTCCCTGATTATCTTCTGCTGTTTTCTAGTGAACATTTATGTTTTAGGCGGGTGTACGATATGTTCAATCCCTCACTCAGCTACAGCTCAAACTGTACGATGAAACGGCAGGGTTTAGAAGCTCCCAGCTCACGGTGTACGTTCTTACACTTACAGGGCACAAACCTGTACAGTGTATAGCCGCCCCCTTAGTCATGTAGCTCCTGAGTAAATGAGCACCGTACCAATACCAAACGGTATGAAAAACTCTCTCCTCAGCAGATTTCCATCATCATCCAGGAACCGAGCCGGGTTGAAAGCGATTGGATCGTCCCACACACTGGGATCTCTATGGACCGAATACAGGTTGGGCATGATGACCGTTCCCTTAGGGATGGTGTAACCTCTGAACTCTGAAAGAACAGCGGGAGAGAAGACGTTCCATCTCTGGTCAAATCCCTGATATCTGTGTTTGTATTTGGGGGCGGGGTTACCTGTGGTCTCTGAAGCCATGTGAGGAATGCCGAGAGGAACCACTGCAGTCAGCCTCTGGACTTCCATGATGGCGGCTTCAGTAAAAGGCAAACTTCCTCTGTCGGTCAGAGAGGGAGGACGCTGTCTGCCCACAACTTGGTCGATCTCTGCCTGGACCTGGTCTGAAATCCAAACAGAAGGACGGACGCGTCATCAGGTGAATGGATTCGTCATGGCAACCGGAGCAAACAGTTGCCTCCTGGTTAAAACGCTGACTTGTCAGTTTATTTTGTGGTTAAATATTTACTGAGCGAGACAGACGGTCTTAAACCAAAACCAGGAAGCACAGCAGACATGGGAACTCGCTGACATGAATTTTTCATTTTTGAACCAATATTCTGCATAAAAAGAGAAAAAACATCCAGACTTTTGTCACGTTCCAACCACAGACCTTCATGTTTTCTTTAGGGAAGCTGCAGCAAAACAACTAAAGATGTTTAGATGATTACAATCTAAAACACGCAGCCTGCCCCCTGCTTTACTCTGATGCCCCTAAATCTACCCCCACTCATTACCAGCCTGTAAATAGAGTCCATCTGTTTGTGTCAGCTGCTTTTATTTCTGCCCACAGAGGTTTGCTGGAGATCTCTGAAGAGCTAATAATATCATGAAGACCAAAGACTCCAGCAGACAGGTTACACCATACATCGACTTATTCATTTCACAGGGAAACAGAGTTATGTTTTTTGTTTTGGTTTTTTATTTGTGAGAACCCCTGTCCTAGAAAACTCTGCATTATTTGCAGTTTGCCACAAACCATGTTGGAGGAAACAGCAAACGTGTGGAAGAACATTTTCTGGTCGGATGAGAACCAAACTGAAGGTGCTAAGCTCCAGCGGTGGCAGCATCATGCTGTGGGGAGGTTTTTTTCTCTAGCAGGGACAGGAGAAAGAAAACCAGCCTGAATGTTGGTTTAGATCAGAGCGGATTCATTTGTTAGAACGGCCTAGTCAAAGTTCAGAGCTGGAACCTTTTCACAGGGTGTCTTTGGATCAGATGATCATGCACGCTGTCCTCACATCCTCTGTGATTGATTCACCCTGAGGAACATTGAAAACTTGAAACGTTTTACATTGTTTGTTTTTTCTGGAGATGAATAAAAGCTGATAGCACTGATAAAAATCTGGACCCCGTGTCCCCGTGAAGAGATACTGACAGACGGCTTTATTACAGGACTGTAAAAAGCACCAAAAAGGTCAGAAAAACTGGGTCAAAGGGTAGAAAACAATATGGATTCAGAACATTTCTATTACTTCAGGTATAAGGATTTCAAACACCAGGTTTAAAAATGATTGGTTACTAGAACTAAAACAGATTTGTTGCTAAGCAACCATAGCAGTCCAGATTAGACTAATAGTTTCATGCATGGAAGTAACCCAAAGGTTTAAAGGAAAAATCCTTGGTTAAAAGCACATGGTCACGTTATTTGACATTCTTTTAAATTCATACACCTGTAGCTCAGTCTGGCTGCATTCAAAGTTTTTCTGAGAGATCACTGCATCCTGCAGGAGTATTATTTGTTATTTTTGTTTATATTAACAACAATAACAGATGATACTGCACATATGAACGAGAAAGCAGCTAACAGCTAGCCAGTTAGCATCTCCCAGAGACATGTAGAACTAACAAAGAAAAGTTCAGGATCCAGTTTAAAAAAACAACACAAAAGAATATTTGATTGTGAGCTGGACATGACTGGAGCAAAGCTGGGGAACTCTGGGATGTTTGTCTGGGACGTCTGAAGCTGCTGAGCGCTTCAGATGATGCTGCTAAGCTGATGGATGTGAGTACATTCATGCTGTGACAATAGCAATACTATTCAGTCTCTACAGACACAAACAACATTATGAAGTTTATTTTAATATCAGTTAGTCTTCAACCACTCAGAGCTGTAAGGCATTTCAGGACAGACGGGCTCTATTCAGTAGTCATTATCTGCAGTACTGCCAGCAGTTGGCGCTGCCTCTGTTTAGGTCTGCTCCTCGAGCCCAGTGCTGGAATTCTATTTAGGCTCTAAAAGGACAATGCACAAAAAAGATGGATGCTTGGTATATAACCTTATTTTATCGGGATCTGATGTTTATTGGACTTTTTTCTAAGCATATACATGATTATATACCTTTAAAGTTCCAGAGTTTTTGCAGAGGTCTGCCTCCTCTGGTGGCAAGGACACCAATGTTGTGCACGTTTACTGTAGAAGAGGAAAACCAAGGCAGCCTGCTGCTGCCACTGCTCAGGTTTTACGCTCATTAAAGCTCAGGATATCTGAGCAACTCCGTTATAATTCTTTGAGTTTCACGTTCCGATGAACCTAAAGGTATAAGTACTGAAAACTCACTCAGTAATGCTAAAGATTACAACCACCTCGGTTTTCTAAACCTACTTAAATTATTGTCCCTTTTTCAAGTTTATACAACTGAAAATAGTTGCTCAGCTTAAAAAAATGAAAGAGTTTTTACAGTGAAGCAGCTAACTGCCGATATCAGCTTGTTGTACTTTGAAGAGCTCCAACATCCTACATTATACCAGATAAATGTATGAGATGTAATAGAAATCACTGTATATTACATGTTTATTTTACTTCCTGTCTGATTCAAAGCGGGGTCCATGCTGGCGCTCTTACCTTGGATATCAGGGTAGAGAACCATGTACAGTAGAACCCAGAGAACTGAATTGGTGGTGGTGTCGGTTCCAGCGATGAAGAGGTCTCCTATTATATAGAAGAGATAGTCCTCTGTGAAGCTGCTGTCCTTCTCTCCTGCCGCCTGCTGCGCCATCACCTCCATCAGATACATGTCAGTGAGATCTCTGGGGTTGTCCGGGTCTAAAGTCTGGCTGTGGTTCCCTATGATCTTCTTCAGGAACACGGTGATGTCTCTTTCCACCTGCCGTAGCTCCTTAAAGACTCCAAAAGGCAGGTAGTAGAGCAGAGGGAAGATGTTGATGAGGACCGCGGGGCTGTTTATGCAGATCTCCAGACCCCGTGCCATCAGGTCCAGGATGGTGCGGAACTCCGGGTCCTCATGATGGAAGCGCTGACCCAGGATCAGGGAGCAGATGACGTTGGACACGGCGTTGCTGATCAGCTGGGAGGGATCCACGCCAGAGCCGCCGCGCTCTTTGCTCAGCCTCATTAGCTCTATTTTGACGGAGGCCACGCCCTGCTGGATGCACGGCTCCAGACTTAACCTTCCCAGACCGAAGTTCCTGAGGGTGGAGTGGCAGAACCTCCGCTGCTTTCTCCAGACCGGCCCGTAAGGTGCAAACACGATTCCTGGAATGAAACCAGAAACACTCACAGATTTCGTTCTGTTCGACCTGAACATTGAAGATAATTTTCCAAATGATTAATATGAAAAACAAATCCAACCTGAATAAATACACAAACAAGTTTCCTAATAATGATTCAATTAATTAAGGAATATTTAGTCAGTTGAGATTATTTATGGGATTTAGTCTGATTAAAAAAGGTAAACAGAACTGAAATTGTGGACGAGCTGTTTTTCCATGACAACATCTTTGAAGGAAGGGAATTAGAAAATCAAGATAGTATTCACACCTCCTCAGACTTTAAAGGGAAATCTAAAAATACTTCTTTACCACACAGATCCATGTCAGAACATGTCCAATTTATTGGCAACTGAAAGGTAATGTCGAAGATTTTTATTTTCTTGCAATTTGAGTTTAATTATGTTTACCTTGTAAAAGCTAACTAGTCATCTCAGTTATCAATAACAACAAATTCATTTATTACTAACTACTCCTTCTGAGTAGAGGGAGTGGTAATGTATGTTACATCCCTAATGAACGTAGAAAAAAAAGTGCAAATATTAGTCTAAACTATCAGCCTGTTGATGTATTGGTCCATCTGCAGTAGGGATGAGCATCCTTCACGATTCTTCTCAATGATACTCCTTAAATATTTGGTATTTTATTAATGCTTTTTTTCTCTAATCAATCAAAACGACAAAATGCAAATTATGACAATTGGTAGTTTTTTTTGTTTTGTTTTGTTACATTTAGAACAGAAGCACAGTAAATAAATTAAATATAAATACATTTTTATAATAAAACAATAACAATACTATATAAATAAATTTTTCTATCAACAAAGGGCTAAAACACCTTCCGAAATAAAAAGTATGTTGGATATTTGGAGGAGAAATGAAAATAAGAAAAACTAAAAGAGAGAAAGTGATTAAAGACCCTAAATATGAGTAAAAATAAAAGACTAAACTCAAGTCGGTCTACTTATTACTATTTTACTAGAACCTGAACTACATTATTCAAATGTTATCTTGTCAGATTTAAGAAAAAGAAAAAAAGACAAAACCCACACACAACCCCATACCATAATGCTACAACCACCGTGTTTATGATAGGGAAAGCAAGGAGAGAGTCCAGAACACAATAAATTAAAGCTTTTTAGAAAACTACATACAGTCTGTGTGTTTATTGGCTCCTAACCTTTGCGTTTGGTGAGTATGGAGATAGCAGGAACATCTGGGCGGTCAGAGAACACCTCTGGATGGTTGGACAGGGCATCCCTCACCACATCGTAGCCGTTCAGAACAACGAGCAGCTGGCTGCCTACGAACAGGCTGTAGACGCTTCCGTAAACGTTGGCTTGAGACGTTAGAGCCTCCATGACTCCTATGTTCGGGGTGGATGTCCGCCCGAACCTCCTCTTGATGAAAGCTGGGAGCAGCAGGCCACCGAAGTTACCGACCACCGGCCACGGCTGCGGACCTGGAGGGATGTTCCTGTAGACGCCCCGCTGCTTCTGGTAAAAATGAACTAAATAAAACACCACGAAGAAGAGAAGCAAAGGCACGAGGTTTGAAGGTGAAAGAACGACGCTGCTGAGCTCCCCCAGCCATGACAATGAAGCCATGCTGTCTGAGAAAACAAACAGGCCGGGGTCAGAGAGCTGACATCTCCTGGATTACAACGTTATAACACCAGCCCGCGTGCGCTTCCTGTGTTGTTGTTGTCGCTGTCCGGGACTGTTCAAGCATTCCTATTGGTCAGCACCGTTCTACGCCTGCTCTGATTGGTGGGATGTAGGCTTCAATTCTAAATTGTTCTCCCTCCTCTTTGTCTTGCAGGTGGAACAATAAAACGACAGAGTCGGAGGCAAGAATAAGCAGTAGGTTTAATAGCAACCTTGACGTAATAACTTTATTACACACACACACACACACACACATACACAGTTTTATATTTATATCTATATTAAGACTTTGCATTTACTTAGTTATTGCATTTATGCCTAAGCCTGAAATTTGCCCTAACCATTAGAAGTATATTCCTAACACTAACATTGGCCTAACGTTAATTCACATCATATCCCTAAACTGACTTCTTAACTTGATCCCCACAGGATAACAAAAACATGGGTTTATTCTGTTGCTGTCTGCTATTGTGGGTTGTTTTAAGATCAGCTCTGTGTTTTCTTATCAAATGTGTTTCTTAACACAATATATATTTTAAATTAATTTAAATATATACATCGTTTCGTATACAGTGTTGCCACATTTTGTATGTTTTAAACTGTTATAGTAATTAATGTTGGGTTTTTTCAGCTGTGATTAATGTTAAAACTGCTGTTTTATTAACTATTCATTTGAATACTCTGTAGTTTGTTTACAGTTATTTGAAGCTGCTAACCATCAACTTTTTTCTCTCTAGTTAGACATGTTTTCCTTTTTGATTCAAAGTAACCCTGTTACAAAGAACAATTCGATCACAATCAGCTCTTCCGCTTTTCCTGTTGCAGTCTGTTAATGTGGGGCAGAAGCTGCTGCAGCTGCTAACCACCAACCTGTTTATTTGTCTCTTATTAAAATAAATACAGAGAACCAGAATGTGTTTATCTTGAAGTCAAACTACTGGATCAGAACGAACACTAAGAGTTACATATTTATTTATTATGTAAGGTTTGTATAAAACACGTTTATGTTAGTGAGTCCTAAACATTTTATAGAGCCGATTTGTATGTGATTGGTGGATTGCTGTAGAAATTATTGTCTCTTTGGATGGTTCTCCTGTTCTGTGAAAAGAGAAGAGTCCTGGTGGTTCCAAATTTCATATATTAACAAACTATAGGGGCCATTGTGCTATTTGGGACCTTTAAAGCACAAATGTTAGTGGATCCTTTCAGATTTAGAACTTAAAGCGATCCAGTCTCAAAGGATTGACTTCAAACCTTTATATAGATAAACTTGGAGCTTCAAAGTAAAGGCTGTGAATTCTTTAGTAAATATGATCTATTTTCTATTTTAGATGAGCTTGCAAAAATAAAAAAACAACCATTTTAACATTGTCATAATAAGGAAATGCATGACGAATGTTAAAGAAAAAGGTTAACTTAATACCATTTGGAACAAAGCTGACGCCTAATTGAAGGTATAAAAAGTGCAATGCTGTGAACTTTCCAGATCCACTGGATACGAAGTGAGAATTTGGATGACAGGGAACAAAGCTGATATATACTCATAGCAGCAGTTTTATTTAAAACATACACCTGTAAAACACTCTCCTGGGTGTTTTGAACACTTTATTTGTACAGATTTACAAAGCACCTGTTCTGCTTTCCATGCTTTCTACTCACTTAGCTGCGGTTTCTATCAACTTTTGTCACTTTGAGGAAGGAACCAACCAGGATATGTGAACTGCCTGTGATTGGCTACTCTTCAGGAAATCCAACTTAAATGAATTGGCTCAACTAGTAACAAGTAACTTAATTAAGTTTGCCCAACTTATTTTTTTTTAGTTTTCAACTGACACACTTAAAAAAAGAAGCTGGATCTACTTGATTCGATGACTTGTTACCAACTGAAGCCATTCATTTAAGTTGGAGCAGGCTTTTCTATCCAGAGTGCAGTGTTCTGGAAGTTTGTTCCAGATAAGTGGAGGAACTAAATGCTGCTTCTCCATGTTTGGTTCTGGTTCTGGGTGGACAGAGTAGCTGGAACTATAAGACCTGAGTGGTTCTGGCAGGTTGATCCAATGACAACAGATCTGTTATGTATTGAGGTGCTGATCCATTCAGTGATTAATAACCTAACAGAATGATTTTAACGTCTATTCTCTGAGCTACAGGGAGCCAGTGGAACATATCTACATTTTTAATCAGTGTACAGCTTCTGTTAAGCATTTAGCTTTTCTGTCCAGCATTGTGTTTACAGGTTTGACAGCTGATAACAGAGATGGATGTTGGAGTAGGAATTTATCTCTTTAAAGAGAACAGCTTTTATCCTGAAGATTTTTTTGATAATGCCACAAACGGAAGAAAACTGCATTGTATCAAGAGGCAGGACTTCCTTAAAATTAGCCAATCACAGGTGGTTTACTTTCTCTGGTTGGCTCCTCCCTCAAAGTGACCAAAGGTGGCAGGAGTGCACAGAAACACATCCCAGAAGGAACATATGGCAAGGTGTCTATTGTTACTGAATCTGCAGGCATAAAGCCTCTAAAATGCAAGTTTACCTGTGTGTGCTGTAAATAAAACTACTAATAACAGTATGTATTATGCATTAGTAGAGTTCTGACTGTATATAATGCACACAATGAGGGGACAGGCTCGTCTTAAATGATTTTCATCGTAAATGTGGACGTGATTGATGAAAAATAATCTGGCACACTTTTGAAATAGGTCTGCTTTTATTTTAATACAATGTTGAGGTTATAGTTTAAATACTCAGACTGCTAAAAGGAATACAAATGATATTAAAGCACATAAAAATAGACTGAGAGACAGATCATGGCAGCTTTGATACTTCTACACGTTAACACAGTAAGGCACCTCGTGGCTTAAATACACTGATAATTCAAATGCTTTGCATGGAGGACACACAGATCAAGTACAGCAACAGATCAGACAGAAATGTCGTTTACAAAAAACAGACATTTTTCAGCACTTCATGTTATAAATAAATCACAGTGGCTAAAATACAGATTTTCTTTCTTCCCTCTAGCTAAGGTCTGTTTTTTCACCAATACACCTGTAAGAGCTATTTCTCTATTTTGTTACACTTTTCTTGTTAAATTACTTTAGTCAGTATTTTTTAAAATATAGTTATTTATAATTAACTTTTCTTATCTTGCTAAGGATACAGGTTTTTTGAGCATAAAGGTAGATCAACATGCAAGTGGGTGGTCATGTGGTTTACTACCAGTAAGTCAGCAGTCAGTCAGGTCGACCGTCTGAAAGGGAGAAAGCAGAGCAGGAGAGGCAGCAAGTTATCCTGTAACATGACGTTTTCCTGCCAGTAAAACCACGTGAACCATAATCCCACATGCATCAAATGCCTTGCGTTTGGTTATTCTCGATACTCTTGACAAACAGTCACTACGACGCTTTTTTGGTTTGCACCAAGGAGGATTACACTCTAAAAAGAAAATGTTGCTCCAGCTTAAATTACTGGCAACAAGTAATCGGTCAAGTTTATCCAACTTAAATTATTATGTTCTTAAGTTGAAAACTTATGTGAAAAAATCAAGTTGAGCAAACAATTCAATTACTTGTTACCAATTGAAGCATTTAATTTAAGTCGGAGCTGCATTTGTTATTTTTGGAGTGTAAGGAGCTGCCCAACTGCCGCCCCAGCAGGTCCGCTCACTCTTCTCGGGGGCTCTGCACCATCGAGTACGTCTTGCAGGGGTTCTTCAGGCAGGTGGAAGCCCAGGTAATGGGCCAGCTGTAGGAGCACGGCACCGATGTTTGGACGTTCCTCTCAAAGAAGTTAAACAGGGGGTTCCACCAGGTGTTGGTGAGGTAGTTATTGGGCGAGCACTTCAGAGTCTGTCAATGCAAAATAAAAACAAAACACACCTTTAAATCACATATTAACGCTCAGTCCAAAAAAAATATCACACAGAAACTAAAACTAATGAAATCCAAGCAAAATAATAGGTTAAAGATAAGAGTAATAAAAACCAGGATGTGAAAAATGACTCAGTTTAATTAAAATATCATTAATTAGGCTGTTATTTCTCACGCTCTTGACTGTGAGTCGACATTATCCTGTTATTAAACTGCATTTAAACTGATTTAATGTCCCTATTAAGGGGCTCTCACTTATTATCTATTTGACATTTTATTCATACAATTTTTACTTGTTTATTGTATTTATTGTTTATTCTCTGATGTTTATAATCAAAACCTTTAGCTTTATTTTCTTTTTTAAATTCAAATATTTTGAAAAGACTTATTTATGTATTTAGTAACATTTGTTTTATTCATTCATTATTTTTTTATTTTTATATTTTTTTTCATTATTTTATTATGATTTTACAATTTTATTTTGTTGAAATTTATCACTTCTATTATTTTAAATTAATATTTATCTATTTTATTATCAGTCTTTAAATATTTATTTTACAAATATTTATCAACACCTTTAAAATCTTATTTATTTGTTCACTAGTTTTCTTTTCTCATCTACTATTCATAATCAGTGTTTATGTTTTGGTATTAATCTTAATAAAGTTTAAAATATTATGACTCAGAGGAATACATCAATTTTTTGGCATTAAATATTCAGAATCTTTAAACAAGTGGTATAACAGCTTAAAGTGAGAAAGTGTCCAACCAAGGTTTGAGCAGCTCAGCTGCGGACAGTTTTGTTTTCACATTAAACAAAGTAGTTAGTTTGACTAATTTTTGATTTAATTCAATCTTAATCGCATCTTGAAACACATTTTTCCTCTCAATTATATTTACTGATTCCTTCTGTTGTTTTGCACGATAAAATTCCCCCCCAAATATTTGTTCTTATTTAAAAGACTAACAGAACGATGCAATCTTTTTCTGGATACTTAACCTTTTTGTTAGCTGAGATATTTAAATAACTTATTTTTAGCAGTGTGCTGTTTGCTCTGTGACCACTAGAGGGAGATAAATAACCGTTTAGAATTCTGTTGAAGGTTAAAAAGCAGCATTAGTCTAAAAAGGCAAATAATGCAACAACTGGTAACCATTTGTTTAATCTCAAATGATTAAAATCTGTATACATGTTCAGTTTTTCAAACCTGTAAGTTGGCCATGGTGTGGTACCACCAGAACAGACGGGAGGTGATGAAGTAGGCCACAACCACGTCCACAGTGTAGTGCTCATGCGCCACCAGGATGCAGAGCACACCTGCTGCACTCAACAACCAGCACATGAGGTGGTACCACCAAAAGGACTTCGGAGAGTCTGCAGAGGAGAGAAAGACAGTGAGAAAAACATGTTGAACTTTTCAAGAGATGGCGGCTAAGGTTACATTAACCAACCAGGAGGGTCGATGCTGTGAATAATTTATAATCAAAATAAATAGACATCAATCTTGAAGGTTGCATAACAACTTTAAAAGCAATGGGTGATCAGAAAGGAAGTGCACAATGAGATTCATTCATTATTAACTAGAGAAATCTTATAAATTATTCTGAGCAACCCTGCTTTAAGTACTCACACTCTTTGATGAAAAGGTAAGTGAGGGTGAGCATCACTGTGTGTCCGCTGTAGAGGAAGTCTCCACACAGCAGGTGGGAGTTGGTTATGGAGAGGCCAGCTCCTGAGATGAGCTGCAGAACGCGTTGGATCTTGGCCTGGGTGTCTCCTTGAAGCTGAAGGAGAAGAACAGGAGGAGAGAGCTTCAAAAACAGCAAAAATAAGATTCAATGGCAAACTACTTCTGCAGAAAAAATAGTCTACAGAAGCTTTTAAATTAAAACAGATGGAAAATGTCTTTGTTTTTTTGTGATATCTGAGACAATATTTCCTATCTAGAAAAAAGTATCTTCTTCTGTAGGTAACTTTAAAAGGAAAATTTTAGAAAGAAGAAGTGTTGGTCAGAACATCATCTCATGGTTTACAAAAACCTGTCAGAGCTTAATACAACAGAATCACAAAGCAGTGCTGGTTCTAAACTATATTGGGTGGGGGCAGAGTTTTTTTAAGGGGGCAAAAGGATGAAACAAACAACAGGGCAGTAGCTTATCATTTGATCTATTTCTGTGGTGAGATGCAGAACCGGCTCTGACCTCAGGATATCACAGCTGAAAACTGTGATCCTCTCTCCTTAGAGCTGAAGCCAGAAGTGCAAAACCTTCATTTGTAAATTATTGTTGAAATAAAACAACAAAGGTAAAAAATTGAGTTTGTTTGTTAGGAATTCTATGTCAGCGTATATCATCATACATCTATTTATTAATCAGTTCAATGCTGCAGTAATAGGACCTGTTCCACAGGGATTTAGAAGACAGCTTTTCTACACAACCTTATGTTTTAATAATCTAAATGAGTAAAATGAACTATTAAACAATCACTTTTTTCTTAATCCTTCTAGTCTCCCCAAAATCAAGACGTTCGTGACCATTTTCTACCACTGACCATGTTCTCTGACAGCACAGAAACTTCCAGATGTATATGATACTCAGATGCAGATGAGCCCATGATTCCTGATCCAGCATAAGCTGGAGCAGCTTCTCTCATCCTTCTCAGTGATCACAGGAAGCAGATTTTCTGGTTTCCACTCACCTTTGGAGCACAGTTCATGTGCATGCCAGGAACAGGCAGGGTGGTGACGTACATGGTCACACAGCGATACAGGTACAGGGTACCGATGAGGAAGAAGAACCGTCTGCATGCTATGGACCTGCAACAAGAAAGAACCAGCTCACTATGCACTGATGCAACCTCACTAAAAGACGTGAAATATCCATCTCATTTGGATAAATTAAAATATTTTCTGTTCAGACACTAAAACCATCAATTTGACTTTAACCAGGATAAGAAACCTGTTTTCATTCTTTGGCTTCTAACACAGCATGACACTCTCTGTTTTTGTTTGTTTTGTTCTTTTTTTATATGGTTTTATTTGTTCTGATTAATTTATTTTATTCTATTTGCTTAATTCTTTTAGGCTTCTATGTTGTTTTCATACATTTTTATGTTTTGTGGTATGTGCAGCAATTTATGGCCAGCTGTGGTCGTTTTAAAGGGCTCTATACATAAAGTTGAGTTGAAGAAATCCCTTATTATTGAAAAATTCAACTGAACCAGTTAGTTGGCAAATAAATATCTTCTTCCAGTCAAAGAGGAGGGTTTCTGTCACAATTATTGGAGTCTACTCCAAGTTTCAGTAGTGCAGTGAACACAATAGGGAGGCAGATCAGTTTGGAATAAGGACCTAAATATCAAATGGAAACATTTATAAAACTCCTGAGGCTTTTAAGGCTTTAAGATGGATTAAAATGAAAAATAAAGTCTGTCCTACTCTTTGTTGGATTTGTGATAATTAAAGGTTCAACTCTTTATATATCATGAGCAAAAAGTCATGTCTCAAAAAGTCAGTCAGTAAGTTGTCATTTATTTAATGTTTGGAACCAATAAGCTGTTCAAGTCTTGCCAATTTATATCCATGGATCAGAATATACTAGTTTTTTTACTTAAATAAAATCAGATCTGTTTACATTATATCAGAATTAGAGCTTGATTAAATGATCAATTTAGCTGTAATGGATTAGAGTAAACATTTGAATTTGGTTCAAAGTAAAACATTTTTTCAGTGTTGGGAGTTAAATTTGCAAGCTCTTTATTAGAATCACATTCGCAAAAACTTCATGCATGTATAAGAAATAACTGCTTGAATCTGGAACAAGTAGAGCAGCTGGCTGGCGACATTCTCAGTTTAAATTTAGGAGAATTAAAGTGACTTTAAACATCTGAGCAAATGATCACTTTGTGAGGAGCTTCCTAACTGGGTTTTCTGAGGCTGTTGTGACCCAGTAACACACAGAAGTCTTCAATGTGATAAAAAACGAATGTAAAGTGGATCATTGCACACTGTCTGCACAGATCCAAGGGTTAAATCAGATCTATTCATCAAAACACATGTCTCATGACATACCTTTTCATTAAAAAATCTCTCAAAATGACCTGAAAACTTGAAAAGAAGGAACCCTTAACATTCAAGGCGCTAAATAAGGATTATATAATTTCTTATTGTCCAACTCAACAGATGATTCTAAGCTGAAAGCATAGATCTATCAGAAAAAAAAATGAGATGAGATGATTGGTACTTAATAGAACTGGTCAGTACTAGATTTAAGCTCTGCCAGTATAAGTGGATCAGGAGAATTGATCACACTAGAAACAATTGCATAAAGTTGCTGTCCTGAGGAGGGAATTTTCTGGGACAAACTCAAGAAAGCTGGAGGGATAAAAAATCTGTTGCTTTTCATGTCAGGAATACAAGATGACAAAGAGAGAAAATGGTGGGAAATGTGTGCATAAAGCCAAAAAAATTATAATATTATAATTACCAGTTTGTGTTAGTGTTTATAACTGGAAAAGTTAACTCTAGATCAGTGGTTCCCCATCATTTCAGCCTATGAGCCCAAAGTAAGAAAGCAGCAGACTGGTGACCCCCTAAAATAAAGATAATTACATCACTCTATATTTACTTATATATATATGAAGTGAAGTAATTATGTCACATTTCAAGTTGTGCATTTTACCATTTAATGGTATTTTTAATATTTGAATCATGTTGAGTTAAATAAGTAAATGTTACATCTACTTATTTCAGGTTCAATTTATGTCTCATTAGTTACATTAGAGTCATATTTATGTCTTTTATTATATATTTTTCCATCTATATCCTTTAGAGATCACATATTATCTTGAGATACCACTTTGGAAACCTCTGCTGCAGACAGGGAGAAGTTGTCAACGTTTGATGTTTGAGGACTATCATATATTATTAATATTATTATTATTATCTAAATTTAATACCATGTTATTTTTTCAGGCTTTCCCTAAAGTTTAAGGATTAATCTGATTCTGTCCAAGTTTTTGTGGCTGGAAGACCTTGGGGCCATCACCCTTATCTTTAGCTATTTCCACGTATTTTCAGATATTTCCTTCAGTCAGAGGAAAAATTAAAGACAAAATCTTTTTGACTTTTATGAGACTTAATGGACAGAACCTTTCTGAATGTCTCTTGCATCACAGCTATTTAAAAGTAGACAGTGAATGATTAATATTATTACTACAATTTAACATTTCTTCCACAGAGAATCTGTGGATACAACTACTATGATGGCAGGAAGACCTTTCAGAGTTAAAGGCTTGCAACACCATGAGAAATAAAAGGTCAAAATATCAGTAGAAACTTCCAAAAAAGCTGGTCAATAATTTTAAAAAAGGATTGACAGATGTAATGCCAACAGAACGGTTACCACTGGTCACTGAGAAAGTAATAAATACATTTTTACCACAATTTGTTTGCTAAAATGAATCTTTTGATATGTCTGTCTTATTTTCTTACTGAAACAAGATTTGTTTTTTGTTAAATGTGAATCTACCAGGGGGATGAACCATCTTGGGCTCAAATCTTCCTTCTCAATAAATTTCTATATCTTTCTAAATAACATCAACTTTTATCGTGATGTAATATTTGCAGATCAGGTTCTCACTTGTATTTAAAGAAGAAGAGCTGGATCAACCAAATGGCCACCAGCACCATTCCATTGATTTCTGTCACTGTAAAAGCCCATTTGACTCTGTCGATGTAGTCGAAGAACTTATCAGGAAGAGGAGGGCTGCTCTCTTTGGGAGGCACGCGCTCGTGCACAACTGTGATGACGACTGTGGTCAAAACCAAGTTAAAAGCTGCATAAAAGAAAGCGATAATCGTCTTCCACCACTCTGTTGGAAGACGGTTGACTTTGGACTCCGGCACAGAGATCTTCACGTAGTCATTTTGACGAGCGATGCCTTTCCGAAAACTCCTCTTTGCTTCGTCTCCAGCATGCGTGTGGACAGGGCAGGTTTTGTTTGTGCCAGAAACTGAACCATTTTCCATTCCTGAGTTTGGAATTTGAGCGGAAGATTCTCCAGCATTCCCAAGCGCTGGTGATGCCATGGATGCTCGCTGTGTCCACCCAGAGTAGAGTATTCAGCTGCAGACACAGGGGAGGAAAAAAGGATAAAATATTGGGTGTGATAGGGGTTGTCCATCCATTTTGTTACCTCAAGGCTCTCTTGTTTAACTCTTTGCTTTACTCATGTTTTTATGTTTATTTGCTTTTACTTTGCTTTTATTTTTCTACTGTCTATTTCATGTACAACACTTTGAATTGTCCATGTGCTATACAAATAAACTTGCATTGCCTTGCCTTTACCATAAGGAAGTCGACAGAATTGAGTCAAACGGCTTTCAGCTGATTCAAAATGCTGCCGATGAAAATGACAGAAAAGAGATTAAATTTCCCCTTTTTTATTTCCCATTATTGGCTCTCTGTTCAGTCCATAAATCCAGACTAAAAAAAGTCTTGCTCTGACATTAAAAGCCCTAAAAATCAAGATCATGTCATGATCATCATCATGTCAGAGATGTAATTGTTTGTAACACAGCACGTCTCTCCCAAAATGCAGGTTCATAGAGGTTCTAAAAGTAGAATGGGAGGCCGATTTTAGTTAGTTTACTTTTAGTTATCAGGCTCCTCATCTGTAGAACAAACTACCAGTTTTAGATTGTGAGGCAAACAACCTGTCTACTTTTAGATTTCCTTTTTTATAAAACATATGATTAGATTGGCTTTCTTTTCTTGAGCCCTCTGTATAGTCGTGCCATTATAGGCTTAGGCTGCTGGAGGACATAAGGAACACTTTCCCTTCCTTTGCTACACTTTTCTACTCCCAGTGACTGGATGCTAGATAGAAAACTGGAATGTATGTGATTAACTAAATCTATTTAGCCATAATTCTACCTACATAAATACCATGACCTGAAGCGATGGATCTTGATTTGCATTTTTTGAAATATTTTAGCAGGTTAAATTAGTTTAATCTGTATTAATCATGATTGTTTTATGATTTGAAAATCGCTAAAATATCCAGTTTTCAATTAAAATCAACACTAGTGTGTTTGAGAGTGAACCAGCCTTTATATTGCTCTATGAAATGGTTGACTTTTCCTTTTGTTTTATACATCAGTGTCACTGAAACAGTTTTAATTCTGGTTGCTTTATGACGCCTTTTCTTAGCAAACCTTTAGATGCCACCCAAAGAAGCTGCTGTTTTGACTCACACAAGTCTCCAAACGCCTTAACAGATGAGCTGAATGTGAGCAACTAAAACGTTTTGAGGTAATGACATAAGAGTGCACTCTGGTGTTGAGGATTTCTATTGTTTCACTTCTAAAGGGGCTTTCATGTGTTTAAAAGCCTCTGTAATGGTTTGAGGAGTATTGTTTGCAGCACTGAAATGCATCAAAATAAATCTCCTCTGGGATTCCCTTGTTGCACGCAGGAAGAAAAAAATAAAACAAAGAAGAGCCGGGAGAGTTCCTGGACATATCAGTTACCCTATAATCAGTTCATTGGAAAACATATAAGTGGAAAAAATATGCAGTGGTCCCAATTCAGGCTCTGTTATGTAAGTGGCATGAGGATTCAAAACATTTAAAATAACTCAAAATGTCACATTTCACCGACCCTATAGCAACACATAGGAGAATAGTTGAAATATGGTTGAGCAGAAATATTAAATCAATGTTAAAGCCTGACATTTAAATTAATCAAAAAGCGATCTGTGACTTAAATGTTGAATCAATGTTAGCTTTTCAGCAATAAAGGATACGGATTCAAACATCATCTAAATGTTAATGTACATGTTTACTTCACATTAAATCAAAGTGAAGGAACTAATATTGATTAATCTACATTGGATATTAGAATGTGAGTATTTTCTAAAGCCGTTATGGAGCCATTTAAAAAAGTTTTGTTTTTCACCGACAAGTTTTTGCTAATAGGTAATTTCTTCACTTAGTGTGGTGTGAACAAACATTGTTAGCAGACGGTGGACATTATGTGCTTCAAAATTATCTCAAATTATTGAGTTTCCAAGAATGTGTGAACACAGAGTTAAAATGAAAATACGTCATTAATATTACATTTCATTTAGTAGAACAACCATAGATTAAGACAGCCAGCAACTTCCTGAGTCTGAGCAACAGATATGGAGACAGATATCAGTTGTGATAACAGGTGTCACCATATGATTTTTCAGAGATTAAAATAACCAGTTAACACTTGGACTGATGGTTGACGCAACACCAGTTGAAGACCTTAACCAAAAATCTACCTTTTTGACCATAATTTAACATTAAATAAATAATCTGGCAGGACATTGTAGTATGGCTACTCATACTGGGGTTTGACTTATGCTAAAGTATTAACACTCATTAACGCTCTAAACTTTCTTAAAAACATTACCTCCTGGGGTCAATTAAGAATATTTTGAAGTTCTGCAGTTTTCAGCAACATTCGAGGTTCAGGTTTCCTTTAGAATAATCCAGGTGACTAATATGTAAAACTTCTAACTATGGATGGTCAAATAGATTTCCGACCCCTTAAAGTGTTTTTACTTTTTAATTTAATAAACACCCTAAGCTCCAAATCAGACACCAACCTAAATACCATCAGCCAGCTGTTCAGCGTTTGGTAACATGTTTCAACAAGATGCCAGATAGAAAGGTTTCTGTAGGTCTGAGTGGGTGTTTTTTGTCAGTCCTACTCTGTTGTATTGTCCTCCAGTTTTATATACTTGCACCAACATGTTTTCTCTTTACAATCATCAATCACTCACTAAATACTTGATATTTTTTTATCATTTAAGTTGAAACAGCCATTGTTGTAAGCCCTAAAACTACTGTAGAAAATATTAATTTTTTGGCATCAATTTACAGCTTCAATAAAATGCTAAACATAAGGCTTGGTTAGTGGGAAAACATGATCCAAATTCAGCCTGAAATAACAGCTTTAACTGCTATACTTTACTATACTTTTTTCAAACACATTTACTGAGACCAGTCCAAGTGATGGTGTCTGTTGAGTTCTTTTAGACAGCATCCCTCCCCGATGGGAAAATGCCTGGTAGATAAAAGCACAACCAATTTGTTTTTTTCAGCCAGTTTCAACGTTTCTTTGTATGTTGCTTTTTGCCACACATCCCTTTAATGCCAGCAGTTAGTCTAAGAGCCTGAAGTTGAACTTTTATTGTGTTTATTGAACTTTACAGGCTTCGTGTTCAATTATGGGTTGGTTTTAGGGTTTTACTGTTGACCTATAAAGCAAGTAATGGACACACTCCTTTAATCTGCCTAACCTCAGACAACCGTATAACCTTCAGTGTTTTGCAGATGTACAAAATATCAAAGCATTGTCTGATAGGTTGTAAGCAAAACATTTTTTTTTAAATCTCTTTTATTGTAGCTAAAAAAATATTTCATTTTAGGTATGTAGATTTTACTGCAATGTCATGCGTTTTTTGTGTGTAATAGTTTTACAAAAAGCAGTTGTTTATTATTATGTTTATTATTATTTTATTTTGTATTTGTTTTATGAAAAGTGGGTCTTTGTTGTGACATTTCATTACATGGACATTGCAGTATAGTGGGATGTCAGCACAACTCCCCTGTGGTTTACAGTGCACCATATTGTTCCACCAGAACCTCTGAAGGGATGGGTGGTGTTAAAAAACTGGAAGAAAAAAATCCCGCATGGAAACTGGCTGTTATAATGTAAAAGCTTGCGGACTGTGCATGTCCAGGCTATTTCTGGAGTTCACCAGTTGAACTAAGGGCTGTGTTTTACTCCGGGAGAACCAGGGTTTTTTCTTTTTTTCCTACTCTATATTTAGCCTTTGTAATAACATGCTGCTCTTGCCGGCCACTAATTTTCATATTTGCATCGTTACATCCGTCATCTTCAAAGAGAGCACTAGAAATAAGTTTAGCAAGAGGTGGCCCTGCCCTGTATGAACCAGTGAAACCAAGGATTAGACTCTTCAGTCCATCCATCTTTAGACACATAGCATCTTTAAAGTTTAGTCTGAAGCAACTTTATTTAGGCCAAAATCATTACCTACCTGGTTCAGAACAGATTAACAATGAAGACGACTCCTACATACACATGTATACTCACTGATTTTACGCCAATTCAATTTTATGTTTATAGGAGAAGGAGGAAGTCTAGAACCAACTCAGAAAAAAAAAATGGCCTTAGAGATGGGTTGATAGGTGAGCAAAGACAACCAGCACCGACAACAGGAAGTGGCAAATCAAACAGCTTGGCTGAGAGAGTATAGAGGCATTAATAGGAGCTTGGCCTGTTTTTCAGTGTAGTCCTGTTTCTCTTACTGTGACTAAATGGATGTGCTCTCTTTCATCCACTGACATAGGAGCTGCTTGGAGCTTGTCTGTCTGACTGTGTCTTTCCTGACGGAGCCTGTGGAGCTGGATAACAGTTACCTTTTATATCTCAGCTTCTTTCTGTCTGTCTGCTTCTGTCTCCTTGAACCCCAGTCTTCCTCAGCAGATGGCCGCTCACACTAAGCCTGGTTCTGCTGGAGGTTTCTTCCTGTTAAAAGGGAGTTTTTCCTCTCTACTGTTGCTACATTCATGCTTGATGTGAGGGATTGCGGTCTAGTAAATGATTCGATGCAATCAGCTGGTTTTCCTTAGATAGAAAACTTTTAACTACTCTGACTGTGTGATTTGATTGAATTCTCTTTGTAAAGAGCCTTGAGATGACATGTGTTGTAAATTGGCGATATAAATAAACTGAATTGAATAGCAGCAGCCCAGCTACTAGCCCTGAGCTCCAGGGCAGTGCAGTCTGGGTTCTAGCACATTCATAAACCAAGGTGAACCCAAGGTGCAAAGAAAAAGGGCAAAACACACTCCAGCTCCAAGCCATATTTCACCCTCTCTTCTCTTCTCTATCTTTTATCACATTCCTGCTAACAGAACCCTTTCCTCTCCCAGCATCTCAGCCACTATCATCCACAGTAAATTTGATGGGCTGGCTGAAGGCAATGAGGCTGCACTTCTAATATGGGCATGCAGAGTGAAGATGTAAGGAAACTGGAAGTCCATTTTGATGTCTAATTTCCATTTTACGGTCCAACTGTTCCTTTGGGATAGGGATAGTGTCCGTATATTAATGATGATGGAGGTATATGCTCCACTATTATTGTCCTCATTTTGTTTTATAGAGGCCAGGATAGTAGAAAAACATTCAGTGGTTTAAAAATACATTCAGTTCATGAGGCAAGATTTTTCTGACAGTATTTTGAAGAAAAATACTTTCTTATTTTGCTTTCCTATATAAAAATTAAATAACATAACATCCCAATAACTGGGTCTATGCTTTAGAGTAACATACCGGTTAAAAAAATGTTATTCATACAGATTAGGTTTAGCTAGTTTAAACATCTTTAGTTAGTTTAAATTTCCACCAATAGCATTAGAAGTCCAACATTATTCATGCTCCTCACAGAATTCAATATCATTTTTTATTTAACTAAGATGTTTGTTGACATAATGAAATGACAAGAGATCTCTCAAGAGGAGTAGCCTTGAAGAGAAAAAAAGGTGCCTTTTACGTTTTATTGAAAAAACGTTTTGGGTAAAGAAGGACTACTGCTCAATCTGGATGTGTCTTTGTTAACTTGCTGGAAACCAAAAACAGTTCAAAGGCAAACAGAGAATTTCTGCACACTTCTATCTAAAAAATATTTCACCTTTCAGTGTGATACTTCGGTAAAAAAAAAGTACTTCATGGTACAAGAATGAACAGGCAGTATGCAGAAATCCTGTGTTCATTAATCTGATTGAAGTTAAGCATTCTGGGAAGTCCTTCCATGGTGGAAGAAGAGACGTGGTGCCTGAAGTCCGATTTGTTTTTATCACCCAGGCTAAAGTCACCAAGGTGGTCAAAAAGCTCCACGGTAGCAAAGCATCAAGGGTGGACGAGATCCGCCCTGAGCATTTAAGTGCTCTGGATATTGTGGTTGTTGTAGCTGACAACCCTATTCATCATTACATGGAGGTCGGGGACAGTGCCTCTGGATTGGCAGACTGGGGTGGTGGTTTTTCCTGCATGAGAAGGAGGACAGAAGGGGGTGTTCCAACTATAGGGGGAACACATTTCTCAGCCTTCCTGGGAAGCCCTATGGCAAGGTCCTGTAGAGGAGAGCCTGGCTTACTGACAAACCTCAGCTTCAGGAGGAGCAGTGTGGTTATTGTTCTGGCCAACCGGTCTACTTGTGTTTTGTGAACCTGGAGAAGGCCCTGTGAGGTCTCTTCAGGAGCACGGAGTCAGGGGCTATTTACTAGGGCCCATCCGGTCTCTGTACAAGCGCAGCAGGATTTTCGTCCGTATTAAGTTGGACCTGTCCCCGCTGCATGTTGGACTTCAGCTGAGCTGCCGTCTGTCACCCGTCCTGTTCTTAACCTTTATGGATAGAATTTCTAGGTGTAGCCATGGGCTGGAGGGGGTCTGGTTTAAGGACCAGACAATCCTGTCCCTGCTTTTTGCAGATGACGTGGTTCTGCTGGCCTCCTCCTGCCAAGATGTACACAATGCACTGGCACAGTTTGCAGCCAATTGTGAAGAGGCTGGAAAGAGGATCAGCTCCTCCAAGTTGGAGGCCATGGTTCTCAATGAGAAAAAAGCTGGCTTATCCCCTTCAGGTTGGAAGAGAATTCCCACATCAAGTGGAAGAATTCCAGTATCTTGGGGTCCTGATAATAAGTGAGGGGTGGAATGGGGAGGGAGATCAACAGATTGATCAAGTGGCTGCTGCTTTAATGCAGACGCTGCATAGGTCTGTTGTGGTGAAGAAAGAGCTGAGCGAAAAGGCAAAGCTCTCAATTTAATGGTCTGTTCCTACCGTCACCTATATACAATATAAGCGGTTGAAATGAGCTTTCTCCGCAGGGTGACTGGCCACTCCCTTAGAGATAGGGTAAGGAGCTCGGTCTCAGCCTGGCAGAGGCTCAGAGTAGATTCCTCCCTTCTCCTCCACATTGAGAGGATTCAGGTGAGGTGGCACAGGTATGTTTTTTTTTCAGATACCCTATGGATGCCTCACTTGGAAAGTTTTCCAGGCAGGTCCCACCGGGAGGAGGCCTTACATGTAAAGTGGTATTCATTCTAGTAATCTTGTTGTTTAAAAGAAAGTACCAATGAACAAACAAATTCCTTTTAGAGGAACAAATAAACTAGTCCTGTTATAAGACAATTTGATGAAAAACATTGCAGATCACCTTCAGTATTATTCTTTATAGGCATCGACACCATCCAACCCAACCAAAGAGGAGCTAATACTAATGTTACTAGAAATAAGGAAAAAGCCTTCTAGCTTCGTACTCGTCGTCTTCCGCTTTATCCGGGACCAGGTCGCGGGGTCAGCAGTCTCAGCAGAGACTCCCAGACTTCCCTCTCCGCAGACACCTCCTCCAGCTCTGCTGGGGGGGCCCAAAGTGCTCCCAGTCCAGTAGAGAGACATAGTTCCTCCAGCGTGTCCTGGGTCTTCCCATAGGCCTCCTTCTGGTGGGACGTGCCTAATACACCTCCCGAGGGAGGCGTCCAGGGGACATCCGAAAAAGATGTCTGAGCCACCTCAGCTGACTCCTCTCGATGTGAAGGAGAAATGGCTCTACTCCGAGCCTCTCCCGAATGACTGAGCTCCTCACCCTATCTCTAAGGGAGAGCCCAGCCACCCTGCAGAGAAAGCTCATTTCGACTGCTTGTATCGGGGATCTCGTTCTTTCGGTCATGATCCAGATTTCATGACCATAGGTGAGGGCAGGAACGTATACCGACCGGTAAATTGAGAGCTTTGCCTTTTCGCTCAGCTCTCTCTTCAGCACGACAGACCGGTGTGGCGACTGCATTATGGAAGCCGCTGCACCGATCCGTCTCCCCTCACTCGTGAACAGGACCCCAAGATACTTGAACTCCTCCACTTGAGGCAGGAACTCTCCTCCAACCTGAAGGGGACAAGCCACCATTTTCTGGTCGAGAACCATGGCCTCGCACTTGGAGGAACTGATTCTCATCCCGGCCGCTTCACACTCGACTGCAAACTGCCCCAGTGCATGCTGTAGGTCTTGGCAGGAGGAAGTGAGCAGGACCAGGTCATCTGCAAAAAGCAGGGACGAGATCCGCTGGTCCCCAAACCAGGCCCCCTCCGACTCTTGGCCGCGCCTAGATATCCTGTCCATAAAGTTATGAACAGGACCGGTGACAAAGGGAAGCCCCGTCGGAGTCCAACATACACCGGGAATAAGTTCGACTCAATGCCGGCAATGCGGCAAACTCCTGCTCCACTTGTACAGAGACTGGATAGCCCCTAGTAAAGACTCCGCACTCCTGAAGCACCCCCTCACAGGGCGGCACAAGGGACACGGTCGAATGCCTTCTCCAGGTCTACAAAACACATATGGACAGGTCGGGCAAACTCCCATGAACCCTCGAGCATACGCAAGCAGGCGCTCTTATAAAATATAGTGATGATCACTGTTAAATGTCTCATTAAGGTCTTATTAAAACCAACACTGTGGTTCTTCAACAGCCTGCATTTATACAGATGTTACTGAACAAGGTCCTTGTTTACAAATCTGGAAGCTGACGTTTTGTGCAGTCATCTATAACATCTCAAACTTAGTCAGATTGGATATGGATAGCATCTGCACATATTTATTTTCTACTTTTATCCTCTAAGCTTTTCCACTTTACCAACTAAAAAAGGAACCTCCGCCCCGGCCTCAAGACTTTTACAGCCTCTTAACAGCTTTTCCTACATACTACATAATTTTCCTCCGTTTGGCTCCATCCTTCTCCAACAGCTTCTCTCGTCAAAAAAAGCATTATCCTATTTTTCCACCGCCATCATTTTGGTTTCACCGTGGGGATGGAGCATTCTGGGTGATGCATAGAGTTAGCTTTCAGACACAAACAAATTGGGCAGCACATACAACACCCTGTCTCATTTATTTATTAAAGTGAGAACAACAGAGTGAAAATATTTGTTTGTTCGTTAGACTCTGCAGCACCATCTTCTCTGAACAAACAATTTGTCATCGTTAAAATGTGATAAATTTCACAAACTGCTAGATCAAAATAATCTTAGTGTAGAGACTCACCACCACAGTACTACAGGCAGTAACAGAAGCTGCTGGGGTAATGGTTTCTCCTAATAGTTGAGTTTAATTTCAGGGGAGCACTGATGCTCATCCTGCAGACACTTTTGAAGTTTACTTTTGGGGTGTAGCTCAGTGGCCCCCACACAGAGTTAAACACCAGGTTCCAGTTGCGGCTGGGTGGGGCGACAGCTCCTTCAATTTAGGAGCCTCTAATTTAGGCAAGAGAAGTTAAATGTCCTCCTGAGATCTGACAAATTTTAATTGAAGACAGAACCTGTTATATTGTCATTTAGCCCTAGTACTTACATTAATTCTACAGAAAAGGCTGGCATTTTTTATACCTTGCATTGTAGCCATAAAATCAGACTATATAACTTTTTTTTATCCCTATGAAGCCTGCAGTGAATCTTGTCTATAGACTGCACAGAAACGAAAGTTAAATATCATTTCAGCCTGATTTTCACGAATAGTACCACATTAGTTCCTGGTTTAAACAGCAGTAACATAGAAAATATTCGCCTGTATGTTTTTATCTTAGAGGCCAGATATTGTAGCATCCTACCTCCCTCAGACGGGCCTCCTCCTGGAGTTACAGCTGCTGCTGCTCTCTGCTCCTCACTCACAGGCTGAACTGAAGCCTTAGGAGACGCTGCTGCTGCTTTCAGCGCAGCGCTCCTCCCTGAAGCCGCCAGCATGCCCCCCCCCAGCCTCCCTCCCTGCCCTTTAATTCAGATCCTTCCTCCTGTAATCAGCGCATCCATCTCTGCATTTGCCTCATGTAACGGGGCTGCTCCTGAAAGTTCGCAGCTGTGTGCTAGAAAGCCTGCTGGGAACAGCTGGGCATTTTTATTTAGAACAAAAACTGGAACGGAGAGAGAATGTTTACAACATAAGAATAAACACAGCCCGAGATCATAAAAATGAAAGAAATCCAATGAAAAAAATACAGACGCGAATTTAATAGTTTGTATTTTTTATATTATTTTGTTATACTGTATTTTCTCTTAGATAAGCCAAAAAAAGAGTTATTTTTTTGAACATAATTGATTGACTAGAATGTTCCTTTCCTCAACAAACATCAGGTTTCAGATCGCATGAGCCAATTAGTATGGCAGGGAGTCATATCATATAATTTAATTTGGTGGAAAACGTTTATATATATACAGCAGGATTCAATGTCATTTGCCAAATTAGAACAGTAGGTAAATCACAAATCATTAAATGTTGCAGATGTATTCAATTGAATGAGATTGCTCAAAGATAAAACAAGGAAGGAAGGAAGGAAGGAAGGAAAGAAGGAAGGGAGGAAGGTAGGAAAGAAGGAAGGAAAGAAGGAAGGAAAGAAGGAAGGAAGGAAGGATCCATCTTTATGGACACTCATCGTGGCAGCTGACAAACATCGATATATTAAACTAGTGAACAGTGTTTCCTTAGAGATGATGAGAAAGAAGCAGAAATCCTGTCAGTCGCCACCAGGAACAAATACAGGCTGCAGTGCATCATTGGCTCCACAGAGAAGGTGATTGGCTGCCGTCTTCTGTCTCTTCAGCAACTGTACTCCTTGACAACTCGAAGGCGAGCAGGTAAGCTTGGAGCAGAACCCCTCCCGCCCTGAACACTCCACCTGTTGGCAGGGAGGCTTGTGGTCCACCAGGACCAGAACATCCTGCCAAAGAAACAGCTTCTTCCCATCTGCTTGTAGCCCACTTAACAAGCAGGGGTCCATAACAGCCACGTTCCAGTTGAAAATGACAGGATTATTTCAGCACCTGTGATTACTGTTCTGTCATTAATATCCATTATTAAGATCTTCCATGGTGTTCTTTCTTTACAAAAAAGTTGGACTATTTTCTTTACTATCATACCATTCATAAACAGATTATTTTTTAAATTCCACATTATATATTTCTGAATTCATTTATGCCAGCTGGATGTTTCTCTATGTGTGACACATAATAATGGAAGCAAAGTCCTGGTAAGTTTAAAACACTTCCTGGCAAGTTTCTGATTCAGGTTTTGAGATGGTTCAGTTAGGACTTATTTCTAAAAGCCAAACTGACATTTTTTTAATAACACAGTGTAACATGACTGGTCCTCTTTTTTCTCTCCTTTTTATTTTATTTTTTTTAACAAAAGCAGCCTTTATTTGACAGTAAGCCGACAAGAAGAAATAGGGTTGAGAAAAAGGTAGATGAGCCTAAATCCAAATTCAGGATAGCAAATTAAGGAAAGCCACTGTTAGTTAGCCTCCTAGTTGTTGTTTCTTAACATTTAAAGCAACAATAAGCAACGCTGACAATGTATTTTGCAACCAAAACCCGAAAACATGTCTCAATCTTATTTTTTTTTTTGTTACTGTTTCACTTAGCATATCTAAAACAGGAGGTTTGCCTGACTAGATGCTTCCTTCCATTTACTCTGAGTATTTTATTATTTTTATAGAAACGTACAACATAAAGACTTTTTTTTTTAATAAAATCACAACCTGCACAGAACCAGTATTGAGTTCTTCATCAGGGGCCAGTCTTATCTCACAAGCTGCATCTTTGAGTTTGTCCGTTACCCAAACTGTACTTTACAACTCTTCCTTCCTCTTTAGATAGATAAAAAAACTGAAGCCTAACAACAAGCTCTGGTACATGTGTGCTCATGGTTCATGCTGCTTTGCAAATTTCCTCTAGAACCGCTATTGATGGGTGTTGGCTACTTTAGTGGTCATAATGTTATGCCTGGTATGTATAATACTGATAACAGCATAGCAGAACCCCATAAATAAAAAAACTCCCTCTAAAAAGGTAATTAGACGACCGCTATGATTATATGCTATATCGACCTGCCCTACTGAGGCAAGTTCTCTGAACTTACTGTAGAAAGCGGCGGAAATGCGTCACTTTCCCACATATGACGTGGCTGTTGGAGAGTCTTCCCGGTTGAAAAAAAAAAAAAAAAAAAACCTGTGGCCTGAGTTGCTCCATTCAATGGACAAACCTGGCTCCTACTTGAACGTTTACCTGCGCCTGTAGACAAAGAGCCAGTCACGCTGCTGCCCTGCTGCTCTGTTTGGGCTTTAAACACCTTAACGGTTAAATTAGCTGCTGACTTCTGATCGGTCATGGAGACTCATAGCAACTCGAACAAGAAGCAGAAGCTAAGCAATACTATTGAGAACTGGGTGAGTCCCCGGGTTTTACAAGTTTATTAAACACAGTCTTTATTCATTATTATCGGTACTGTTGTGTTTGGAAATCCCATTTAAATGAGCTAACGGGCTATGTCAGCGTCGTTACCGTTAGCTGCACCGCTAAAGCTACAGGTTAGCTGTTAACCGGGGCTAAACATTAGCGTGTATTGCTGCGAGCATTTATGCAATGACTTCTGTTGATGGTAAAACAATTTTCATGTGTGGAAAAATGATCTTAATACGGATCCAAAATGCGAAAGGGAAAAAAAATGGGTTAGAAACAAGAATAAAGAGCATAAGACAATATTCACAGGTATGTTACTGAAAGTCATATTAAACATTTTTTTAACTTTTCCTAGTTGGAGATCCTTTTAGACAGTCTATAAAGAGGCATTTAAAAAGCCATAACTGATACTGACTAGAGGTACATTAGTGTATCTTTGGGTCATTTGATTTTAGAAACTGGTACCTAAAAATTAAATCTTATTTTATTTTTATTTAAAGATCAAAAATCTGAATTTTAGGTGTACCGCCTTTTCCCCCAATATCATAAAGAGATGAGTGACATTCTAGGTTTATCTGAGTTGTTTGATGTATTTTTACATAAAATGAACCTTCTTTAAACCAGAAGCAATATACACACACAAGCTATATATATATATATATATATATATATATATATGTGTGTGTGTGTGTGTGTGTGTGTGTGTGTGTATGTATATATGTGTGTGTGTATATGTATATATGT
>JAUZNJ010053414.1:5237-29784 GCA_034780135.1 Jordanella pulchra | reverse complement strand
GATGAATGGAGTCTGGTGTGCTACTGCTTGGTTGGAAAGAAAGGCAGCAGCCACACGGCCCTTTCTGGAACCAGTTTGACACCCCTGCTCTAGACGTTCCAAGGATGTTTTTTTTTTTTTAATGAAAAAGCTGTAGTTGTGATCCTTAAAACTTTATCATTAAGGGAAACATTATTGGACTTTTATTGCTTACCACTGCTGGTCGCTCCAACAGCTTCTCTGTACTTTCGAGGCTGTCCTGCAAAGACATAAAGACTCATTTAAAAAGGTGAGATTGAGGAAACCAACCTTTATTTTCGTTGAGCTCCTTTAAACACTTACATCAACATGTGGTAGATGTGCTGGAATACACTTGATTAAAGTCACAGTTTCACTTTTATTGTCCACATTTCCATCCCCGACCACAATGTTCCCAGCATTTGAATTCTGTGCGTCGGCCTCTCGAAGTAACTCGTTAGTGTCATCCTTACTGTCCGCATCAGAGTCCTGTTTCTCCACGGGGACAGAAAAGGTATCACCTCTGTTTGACCGGATATCTAACACCCCATTGGAAGCTGTCCTCTGATCTGCTGCAGCTCTGGGAGGGAGACTCACAGGGGAGGGAGGAGGTGAGGGATCTGGTTTCCCTCTCATCTTGCTCTCTTTATGGACGGTGCGAGTTACAGGTTCCCAGCTCGGCTTAATGGATGGAGGCCTTTGATTGTGATTTATCACTGCATTTTCATTTGGCTGTGAAGCAATATCAATATTAATGTTGCTGACGGTTGCCATGGGAGCGATACTGGCTTTGAGAATGTCAGCTGAAGGAGGTGGAGATTGTGAAGGTTGAGCTAGAGGGAAATCTGCGACACCGTTCTGGTCTTCATTCTCCTGTGATTTGTCTTCTTTCTAAAATCAAGGAGCACAGAACAAATGTTTTAATAATTTATTAACATTTTAATGTATTTTCTCCTTACAATGTGCCATTCAGAGCAAATCTTCAAAGAGTTATTGGAAGTTAAATGCAGCTAAATTAGCCTTAAGAGGCTTAAAAACTATAACTCTAAGATTTGTTAAATCTAGCTTTATTTTTGTAGCTTCCACTGAATACTGTCTCAACAGCAGATGCAAGCACATTAGTTAATGCTCACATACCAGTGCACACTGCGTTCTCAGACGATCAGCTGTAAACAAACCAAATGCAGGCCCTTTTTCTCTTACAAATTCAAAAAAATTGTTTGATTTTATGATAAATTAAAAAAAGACACTTCAAGAATAAAACGAACAAGTTAGAGTGTGCACATAAATAACCCCAGAGTTTAAATTAACTCAGATTTAATGCTACAAAGAAAGAATACTGGCTGCTTTAAGCTACGTTCTCCTTTCTTGAAATACAAACCCAGCAGATGACGTCTCCTTCAATAGCTGCACTTGATGCTCAGGATTCTCACACCTTGGTTAACATTGAATTCACAAACTTTTTAAGGACTTTTTAGGACCAATTCTCAAATTCAAGGGCCACTAAAAAATTGATTGATAGTAAAGGATGTAGGACAGTAGGTCTAATCGAAGCAGGTTTCATTCTTGAAGACACTTCAACTCCATGTTGTTTCTGGAAAACAGCCTACAGATATAATGGTGATGAAGGACACCGTTTATAGCTACAGTTTTCATTGTAGGCCTCGGATGTTAACTATTGGTACCAAGCTATTTTAATCTAAGCCAAACATTGCCAAAAAAAAACATTTTCTGCAATATTTCTATTTTCAAAGTATCGCATTGCACAGTAACACTGTGGAAACAAAACCCTACAGCTTTGATAATGTTCTTATTTTTCATAGAGGAAAATTCACTTTGACTTAAGAGGTGTGATATTTTTCCACTATATAGAATCTGGACACAATGTTTGGTAATGTTTAGTCATTGATCTGTCAGGTAGGTTCACTTAGGTTTTCTGATTATATCTGGAACAACACAAGCAGCTAACAAATTCCAACTAATAATGTTTTAGCATCACACAAGGGGACTTCATTCAGCATGTTTGCAACTCCAACATAAACGTTAGGTAGTGAAACAAAAACATGACCTACAGTACATGCTTTATATTTGGGATTTTTGCGATGAGCTTTTGTGGCTGAACTACGCAGATTCACTCCTCCTGTTTTTCAGCAGACTCTGTAGGTGGACGGAATGCACATTTTTTAAACTCTTTGACAACATCTCAACATAGCTTTCTTGGGCAAACAACGCCCGGTGAAATTTGTATTTTCTGAGCATTATGCATCAGCTTGACATCTCTGAAACAGGATGACTCAGAATCTACCAATCCATGCATGAAAAGACTGCACACACCGAGGAAACTGCTGTGATGTAAACAGTAACGGTGCCGACTCCACAGAGGAAACACAAGAATCCAGCATGTTCACAGCAGTCATCATACATGTAAAATCTCAAACAACTAAAAACATATTTAAAGACTTTCGAGCTAGGTGTCTTTTTTATGCCTGTTTGAAAAAAAATCTCAGGGCTTTGAACTTTTTTTCCAACTTGTTTTTTTATTCACAAACTTTCAAGGATTTGAAGCACCTGTGGGAACCCTGGATGCCAAGATGGCATCAGTGCTGGATTCAGGAACATTTTGCAAGATGTTTCCACCACAGCATAGCATCTTCCACTGGAGTCTTCAGTTCATTGCAGGTTGCCTTGCTGCACGTTCGTCCTAACTCTTTTAATGCTACTCCTTCACATTTTGTTTATTTATAACTGTGCCCAAAGCCATGAAATAATAGCAGTACTTTCTATCCATAACTGAACGTTGGTATCAGATCTGGTGCAGAACTCTAACCTGGAGCCAAAACAGTAGAAACTTGCAATAGAATAAATGAATGTAAGTATCTCTAGAGGTTTTATGTGATATTTCCAGTTCGTTAAATGTTCCAGGTGAAATCGTGTGCTGTCTGCCGTGCTTTTCCCGTTTTATAATTCTGTATCAATTTTAAATCAGCACCTGTGGTGTCTAAGTTCTGAAAATCAGACAACTTTAAAATCCTGACATGTGAACCAGCCTAAAAGAACAGAATAAAAGGGAAGAGTGACCAAAAACGAAATGTTGATAACAGCCTAGGATTAGATTTAAACTCAAAACAGGTTCTAGTTCTGCCAGACAGGGAATTTTGAATTTTTCATTCACATTTCAGAGTGTGTGTTACTTTCTACTTTAGTTATGTTTTAGATATGTGGAATAGTGCTTGAGGACTGTGTCAACCTTAAGGTGCCTGTATAGTGTCGTATATCTCGGAGGAAAGCAGAGCTTCTCATGAAAAAAAAAAGAAGTTAGGGGCAGGGCTTAGACATTATACAGACATTTTTTTTTTTACTTTTTTCTGTAGACCATTTCTACCATTTGGATGCATGAAAATTAAAAAAAAACTCCTAAGAAGTCCTTTACAAATGACAGCAAAGAGCTGCGTGCTTTTTGTAAATGGTAGATGAAATTAAGCTTCATTTATGCAACTGCAATTCAACCTTTTAAAGACTTGATGATGCCAAAGTGGCCCAATATAAAAAACAAGTCTAACACATATGGATTTAATGATGCTATGCAATCCATTCGTTTTCTTTTCAGTACTTTTCACCTTTCCTTAAATCAAAAAAATCATCAAATTATCAAATAATTTAAATGAATTTTAGCAGGTGAAATGTATTGGTTTTTAAGACTAAGGGAGAAAACTAACCTGTGGGTTTCTCTTAAATAATACCGTCAAAGGCTATATTTCCATAACTCAAATAACTATTAACATACCAGCTTCTCCGGGGCAACAACGTTCGGACACGGAGGAACCTTCTGAGGCTTTGAGGGACACGATGCAGCAGCTGCTGCACTGTTGCTCTTGTGATCTCCAGATCCAACCACAGCTTTTTTTCTCGACTTGCATGTTTTTCTGGAACCGAAAAAAACATTTAGAGAGAATGCTTATCATTTAAACTTCAGTCACTCATTCCAGCTTTATTTATAAAGCACTTTTATTCATTCATTAGTACAGCAAAATCTTTTACAGGTGTTACAAACAGAAGGAAAGACATTAAAACACCGCAAACACACAGACAGATAACAAAGGCAATCAGTCAAAAGGAAAGGAGGAACAATTGAAAGGTAAAAACATTAATCAAATACAGAGGA
This sequence comes from Jordanella pulchra, assembly GCA_034780135.1. Classification (NCBI taxonomy): domain Eukaryota; kingdom Metazoa; phylum Chordata; class Actinopteri; order Cyprinodontiformes; family Cyprinodontidae; genus Jordanella; species Jordanella pulchra. Next base: position 25,625 of record JAUZNJ010053414.1, on the reverse strand, counting down.
TGAGGGACCGTGGGAAGAAAAACCTTTCAAGTTAGAGAAAAAAAACACACCCTTTTTACCTGTTAGTAAGGAAAAAAGAAAAAAATCTAAAAATGAAACTACCAGTGTTCATAAAACAAGTACATCTGCATTGCTTTAATAAGTAAAACTTGGTGGATAGTAACAACCAATGGTTATTTCCATGTAGTAACTGTTTCAGTGGTTTATCTTGTTGTCTAAAGGGTAGGGAAATATACGATGTAGGTAAATATCGGTTATGGGCCACATTTATATTGTTAACAGCCCGAATTTTGAAAATGGTGCATCCTTATTCCCCGTGTGTATCGATAACTACAGCATGAACCAAAGTCTCTGCATTGGACTGAGGAAAATAGTTGCATGTTTTTAGGATTATGTGATGAGTTTTAGTTTTTTTCTAAATATTCTTATGTATTTTTGCGAAATTTAATTTAATTTTATTGGTTTTATTACCAGTCTTTAAACTTGGGCTGTGAGCTCTGAGTGTCTGGGCCCATAACTATAACTGGCGTTTAGTCTTGATACAGCTGAGATCAATTCTCTGCCATCTGTGATTTAATATCTAAACACAGTTAAACAGATCATCCGTAGGTCTGGGGCTGTCAGACAACATCAAGATAGAGCAGAGCGTCATCAGTGTAGCCGTAAAAATGTATGTTACCTGATTTCTAGCTTCCTATGCTGTAAAGAAGCCAATAAGATAATGACTAAATGACACTTACTCTTTAGTGGCTTCAAGGAACATGGCGATTTGTCGCTTTATGTAGGGCTGCCGGAGGACCTGCTTGACATCAGGTCTGCCTTCGGGTCTCTTACACAGCATGCTCTTGATCAGATCTCCCAGCTGAGGGTGGTACTGACTTGGCATTGGGGGCAACTATTGAGAGAAAAACAAAAAGGTTTTGTTTTTTTTTTAAACCTAATTATCTTTGGTGGAGACCTAATTATATCACAGTAGAATAAATAAACCTTCATCCACCAAACCTCTCTGCAAATACAGCCAAGAAACCCACAAAAGATGTCTATACTAACGTATGGCAATTATTTTGCAATCTTTATAAAAATCCTCCAACGTAATATTTAATAAATATTAGCTTTGAAAAACAAAAACACATAAAACTACATGAAAACCTGGAACATCAGTCAGTAACCAATTGCTGTATTTACAGACTTTGATTTATATTAAAATATTAGAAATGTGCGTAAAAGTCATATCACCATTACTGAATTAAATTATATTGAGATATATATTGACATTAAAATATTTTCTAGCTCTACTGTGGATCGTCTGTGGGGTAGAGAACTGGGAAGACCTTGGAAGCAAAGTCTGGTCTTTAAATAACAAAGAACAAGAAACTGTCACTTGTTATCTTGTTGGAAGCAATAAAATACACATTCTAATAAAAGAAAAACCCAACATTGAAACCAACCTTTCCCTCTACAATTCGATAAACCAGGGAATTCATGTCTTTAGCGTTGAAGGCGTGTTTCAGTGTGGACATCTCATACACACAGCAACCCAGGGCCCAAACGTCTGACTGGAGAAACACAGACACAGCACATTCAACAAGTGGAGAGCTTTATGGGCCTGTGACGTGTTTTTACTGATGAGGTTAGAAATTATTCATTTAGAAACACATCTGAATGTGGATTTATTGTGTTTTTTTGCCTAAAGGAAAATAAATCATTTTCCCACTAATTGCAAACAGGGATATTGAAAATATATATATGATTGAAAATCAAATGTATTAGTATTAACAGAAATTTCACATAATACAATAAATAATTAAAGCATTAAAAAATGAAAACATCTTTTTAAACAGGATTTATGAGTTTAATGAATGAATATGAGAAAATAAAACCTGTAGTTTTATTGTATCGTTTTATTTTAGAAAGCCTAACAAAGTCATTGGGTTGAACTCCATAGTTGTAAGAAAGCGCATGAACTTTTCTCATCACAAAATGCGAGTAGATTAATTAGGAGTGATTTTTAAAAAAAAAGGCCTCTAACAGCTTAAAATAATAATGTATTGTAAAGCTTTAACAGTGCATCCAGTAAGTTCTCACATACAGGCAGAAACTTGTCTCATTGGAAATTAAATTGACATTAGTTCAATTTTACTAAATTAAACTGTATTTAATGTTATGAAACTGTATCAAAACTGTACTCGCTGATTTCAAACTGAATATTTTTGCTTTCAACTTTAGATTTTTGCAATTAAAAATACAGTTAACTAATTTTACTTCCAGTTCTATAATTTAATTTCAATACTAACATTCAGATTTTTTTTTGCCCCTTGAGAAAAACCAGAGTAAGCGAACACAGATGCATAGCATGTCAAATAACTAGCAGCAAAACTCTTAAGATTTGTATTCGAATTATTAAAGGCACAAGAATTGTCAGCTAAACAAATGTCTCTCAAATGTCACACTGACAATTCAAGACCTGCTGCATACTATGTTCATTTAACGTCATAAGCTAAGAGCAAAGAGTAGCATAGCTGTTAGAGTTAGCATTTGTTTCCTTTTTATTCAAGTTATACATTTGTGCTGAGAAGCACCCCCTTAGCATGATGCTGCCTCCACAATATTTCACTATAGGGATGGTATTTTCCCGGTGGTCACACCAAAGAGTTTCATCTTTGTCTCATCAGAACAGAGAATTTTTGAGTCCTTCAGGAGCCTTTTGGCTAACCCCAGATGTGTTGCTATGTGGCTTTAATTAAGGAGTGGCTTTCAAATGGCCACTCTACCATACAGGTCTGAGATTTTATGAAAAATACCATTTGTTCCAAACTTCTTCTATCCATGAATGATTGAGGCCAATGTGCACATTTAGATGTTCGAAGCAGCAGATTTTTCCACATCCTTTGTGCCTCAAACAACGCTGTCTTAAATACTGAGAGCAGGAACTGATGATACCTTGTGGTTGTAGGGTTTATTGGAGAAGAGCTCCGGGCTCATGTAGTACGGCGTCCCAATGAGAGTACTGGCCATATCATTCTGGTTCTCCAAAACCCGTGCGATGCCAAGGTCTCCAACTTTGATGATGTTGGTTTTTGTCAGAAAAATATTCTGTGTTTTAAGGTCCCGATGAAGAATGTTCCTCTCATGGAGGTACTGAAAAGCAGATTCAACAAAAACAATGACTTATGTACCCCCCCAAAAAAAACACGACTTATGCTAAGTATGTGAATATGTTTTACCTGTAATGCCATGGCTATTTGGACGAACCACTCTACAACCTGTCTCTCTGGCAACAGCTCCCCTTTCTGCTGTTTGAGCCTGTGATAGAGGTCCCCGCCTTCACAGAAACCCATCACTATGTACAGCTGACGGTCGTCTCCTTCCCACGACTCCCTGTACGTCACAATGTTGGGATGTCGCAGTTGGGAGAGAAGCTGCGCCTCCTGTTCTGCAGCTCGTCGCTCCCGCTTAGATGATGTGGTTAAATTCAGCTTCTTTATTACATACTGGAGAAACACAGCAAAAAAAAAAGACACTTAGTCCAAACATACAGTCTGTTGCCAAACTAACAAACATCAATTGAACTTTCCCAATCTGAGATGTCAATATATTTTTAGGGGTTTTATGTGATGGACTACAAAAAGTGATGCATAATTATGCAACAGAAGAAAAACAATATTGTTTTTGATGTACAGAAAAGTGTGTTGGATTTTAGAGCAACTCCTTGTTGGCTTTTGAGTGTCTGGGGAACTGCCTGATCCTTAAAGATGAAGCGAAAGAGATAAACTCTTGTTCCAAAAGGAAGCATTTTAGATGCATTCTCTACAGAGAGTAAACCCTAAAGGATGAAAGGAGGAATTGGTGCTAGACTTGTTTTCTATGAATTCTGTGATCTTTGATTTTTGGCAGGCTTTGAACATTATTGCTGTGGGAGTGTGACTGCTTGAACTGCTTCTGATGGACGATCATTTCACATAGATGTTTCTGATTGTTCCTGCCTCCCTCTGGTCAACTTAGATGTTTTCTGTTTTCTAAATAGACGCATTGATTGTACCCTAAACAAGTCTTGGCCCTATTATAAAAGTTTTTAATAACGAATTACAGTTTTTATTTCTCTTCACATTTAAACAGGAGTAATCGTTGTTGCTCAATGATTTACGATCAAACCTAACCAAAAAATGGAAAAAGTTTAAAAGATGAGATTTTTTATGCACTGTATGAACACATATGTATAGGCCTATAATACTATTTACTATATATTTACCATTTATTCAGATCATTTACGATAAATAAGTAAGATTAATATAGGACCTATGTGTTTAAGAATCTATTTCTATTTTTTTTTTATTAAAGGCAATAAATGATAAACATCTGGAGCTTTTTGAACGGAATTAGTGATTGAAAAATCTCAGCAAACCCTTAAACCTTCTTTCAGCTAAACCGCTATATATTTTAGCGTAATCTCTGCAAAGCCACAAACTGTTTCTAAACACAAAATCAGCATTGTTATTTGGTTTGTTTCAAACCTGTTTTCGGTCTGTCTTGTGTTTCACCAAGTTCACCTCTCCGTAGCTTCCCTTCCCAACGACCCTGATGAAGCTATAGTTATTCATCATTGGTCAAAACGCCAGCCAGCGCTACACAGCACTCCCACAGAGAGTACAGTCGTTACTTCGCTCCATAGTTCGGCTGAAACCACCGATAAAACAGTTTAAAAAATCCGTTTGGGAAACTTTGAGTTAGCTTCTGAGGCAGCGGTGAGATTTTTTTTTTTTTGAACAGGCAGGAAATCAGGAGCTGTGTAGTTTGTCATTACTAGGCAACCGAGGCTGAAAGAGGCTGAGAGGGGGGAAAAATCATTGTTCTGCTTTACCTGCAGCGCCACCTAGAGTCTGGAGTGTAACAACTTCTCCATGGAAGATTCCTCAGTGAGCAACTTGTCGTTTGCGTTTTTCTTTTTTTAATCAGAGTTGAAGTGGGTCGTAACCAGCTACATTTACTCAGTTATGATAATGAAAAATCATTACTCTCACATGAGTAAATTTACTCAGTGAAGACCAAGTATGTTTTAAACAAAAATGCACCAGAGAGACAAACACCTAGTTTTTTTTAAGTGAGATTAGATTTTGTATTGATAAATTCCTCCTGTCGTTTTAGTAGTGAAATGTTCACTTGCTGCCCATTATATCCAACTAACAGGTGAATAACGGACAGATAAACAGTAAAAGTCAACGAGAGACAAACACCAACTGTATTTGTTCAAGTGATATTTCTGTTTTGTACTCAAGTTTTACTAATTTAATGTCTTTTTCTATTTGCTGATCCCGCTGTATTTGGAAGTCAAGTGAAAATACAGAAAACAGTTTGCTGTATCTTGTTAATGGAAGTAACCTTATTATAATTTACATAAATACTAAACTGTAAGATGTGCTTTTATATGTTTTATAACAAAGAAAAACTTTAGAAATATATTTTGAAAGGTTTTTCCTCCACCTGGAATTTTTATTCTGTAATCTGAATGTTCCATATTTATTTTTCTTTTATCTCATTCTTTAAAACAACCGACTTTGCATACAACTTTAAATTTTGTGTGTCTTTGTATCTCAGTTGCTCAGAACTTGAGTAGCCTTTTTACTGGATACTTTTTCAGAAAGCTATGGCAATACAGATACAACATATTTGCATGCTTAGCTGAAAAGATGCAGTTAACTGAGTCAGGTTTTTTGATGGAGTAAATGCATAAGTCATTGTTTTTCTTGAATTTTTTTCAGTACTTCCATAAGATAAACATTTTTCACCGGGATCTTAAAACAGAATAATTTCCTGACAAAAACCAACACCGTCAAAGTTGGAGACTTTGGCATCACAAGGGCTTTGGAGAACCAAAATGATATAGCCAGTACTCTCATTCAGAGGCCGTACTACATGAATCCAGAGCTTTTTAATAAACCATACAACCACAATGTATCATCAGTTCCGGCTCTCAGCATTTAAAAGAACAAGCAGGTGAATATTAAACAGAAAGAAGTCAAAATCACTTCATATCTCATATCCTACCTGCTCGCTATACTATATAATCAGAGGTGGTAAAAGAACCCAAATTCTAAATAAATAAGAGATGTGGTACCTTATTGTATTTTTACTGAGGTAAAAGTAAAAAGTAGCTAATCAAAAAATTACTTAAGAGTAAAAAGCTCTCTCTCTCTATATATATATAGATATATATATGCACATTCTGATGTTTTAAATGAGATAAAAAGAAAAATACAAATTCAACATGCAGTGATTACAGAATAGCAATTGCAGATGGAGAAAACCCTTTTCAAAATGCATTTCAAAAACATGAAATCAAAGCGTACAGTTGAGTATTTATATAGTTTAGAATAGGGAAAGTAACTTCCAGTAACAAGATAAAGTAAACTGTTTTATGTATTTTCACTTGGCTTCCAAATACAATACATAACATTAAACCAGTAAAGCTTGAGTACAAAAAAGGAATATCACTTGAACAAAAACTGTTGGTGTTTGTCTCCCATTGACTTTGAATGCTTATCTGTTCATGATTCACCTGTTAGTCGGATATAATGGGCAGAAAGTGGACATTTCATCAGTAAAGCTTGTCACCATTGCTCCAAGGAGAACAGTAAGAACAATAAGTGCCTCCTCATTATGCCAGGTTGATGTTTAGATATAGCATATTACTTGTTTGAGAGAGAGAGAGAGAGAGAGAGAGAGAGAGAGAGAGAGAGAGAGATTGAAAATTAATGCTTCTGTTAATGGATTGTCCAACAAACTGTGAATCTCTGTAGTTCCTCCAAAGTTACCAAGTCTGTCAGATGTAACTGAAGCTGTCATTGACCTGTTTCAGTTCAGGTGCTATGTCTAGGTAGAGACTTATTACATAGGTCACCTCTAAAGGCAATAGTTGGTACTAGTTTAAACCAGGGGATATCGAGTAATCATGGTTGTATACAAATACGTGACACATTGTCCAATTTGTATCTATTTTAAAAAATCTCTATCTGAGTTAGTTTCATTTTATGAATATTTTACCTTTTATTTCAGCGTTTTCCAAAAAGTTTTGGCTTCTTGTGTATTTATTTAGTCTACTACATACTATTCACCTTCGTTGATGAGAAACAAAGTGTGTCCTACTTCCACACAACCCACTGGGCTGATCTCTAAGCTGGTTGTAGACATTGGTTAATCAAGAATTTAAATAAATGTTGACATTAAAAAATTTGCTTTTATCAACATGTCAGAATACAATCGGGAAATTCAGACATTTTTCTTTCTTTTTTATCCCAAAATTTATCCAACCTGGAAAATAAACAGAGTTCAGACTTTTGACGCATTTCAAGACTAAACAAGAAATTTAGAAATAAGCATATACAATAGACACTTAATAAGAGTTGTTATATCTGTTTTAAATACACTAACAAAAAGCATAATTAAACAAATCAAGTATACACGCGTTTTGTTGTTTAATCCATAAATGCCGAACTGTTACAAAACATCTGTACCACAGTTCAACCCAGAGACCTCTTAACATCAGTGAGGAAATCATGATGGGAAACGGGTCACACCTCTCGGTCTGAAACGTTGACAGAATGTCAGCCGTACAATCATTTCTAAACTTTCACAGATCTGAATAAACAGTGCAAAATAAAAGTCAAACTCAATCCAGTAAACAGCTGGGTTTACCCTCAGTGACAGTGGAGTAAATTAGGACGTATCAGGCATTTTGATTTGCTTGCGGAAAGCCTATTTATTTTGAGAAAATCCCTCATTATCAGGCCTGTTTATTACTGTATAGCTTATTTACTGGGATGCAATTGCCTCTACTAGCTAATACAAGTGTTGACTGTAGAACCCTGTGTGTTTGACTAATGTTCCAGGTTTTACAAAGCAAAAAAAAACTAAAAAAAAAAAAAAAAAAGATATGTAACAAGTCTAGTGTAAAAAAAACAGATTCAGTTAATCAACTAAAACACAGTGAAAGCTAAATCTAACTAGCCAGCAGAAAAGTTAACATAACAGAGTTATAATGACTGTAAAAAGTACAACTTCAGAGATGTTGGATTCCTTTAACTTAAAATATGTTGATTTTTTTTTAGTACCTGCTTTGACTTCATTAGGACACAAGTATGAGTTCAAGTTTATGTTAGCATCATTGTCCATGAAATGCTAAGTAGGCTAAAATGGGGTTTAGTCTTTCCAACTTCACCCGAAACATCAGAAAAACTCACAATCAAAGTGCTTTGGTAACAGTTCAAGTCTTTCATTTTTCACCATGCGAGCAGGAGAGGAAAAAGGAAAAGGCAGCACATTTGATATTCTTAAAGTAAAATTAACATTTAAGTTCAGATTGTCACCTCACATTAAAAGGGTAAAGAAAAAAAAACTTTTCTACTTAGCATAGTCATGTGTGGGAATATTTGTTCATATATGAAAAGTATTTTTCTTTTCTGCTGACAAGAACAGTCCCAGTAATCACATTTGAACTGATATACATATAAACTCTTTAAAGCAAATAATACCCTCCATATTTCTTGTCCATTTTTGTAAAGATGAATAAATATTAATCTTTACATAATTTCTAATCTTACATGTGAGCTCTGGAGTTTAATTTTCGTCCATCCTCACTGTGAGTAAAGATAAAATTAGATTAAAATTAGATCATCAGCCAGGCTTATTTTAGCTTCTTATATTTTTCTAATTATTTCTCTGCTTACTTAATTTTGACACTATTAATGACATTGTTCCAACTTAATTACAGTAAGTCTGTATATCCCTACTAATGAAGATCAGCATTTTACCAATTTACACCTGGGAAACAGGAACTCATTGATTATTATTTGTAAGATCCTGAACTCATTGATGAAATAGTGTATACCTTAAAATATGTTTCTGTTTCAGTTAGTTTATAACATAATCTTATATTGCCAAAGCATTTTTTCTAGCAAGTAAAAAAATAAGATCAACAAAAGTCTGCCTTACTAGATGGACTTCTTCTAATGGAAATCTGTGTAACATCATATTTATACTCAAGGGAAACAAGGGTCCAACTTACTGTTCCTAAAAACTTCGATAAGCTTCAGAAATGAGGTGTAAATCACAAAGAAGCTTCAGTTAAATCTGTTTTATATTAATCTTTGCATTGGCAGTAATTTGGGCATGAATGACTTGAATTAAGATGGTTATCACTAAACAAAGCCATTTTTTTCCTCCAAACATACAGGGGGCATCTTTTTAGTATAAGATACAAATGTTTTAAAACCTCATACAAATTATTTGCCAACAGTGCCAATAATTGCAGATGGTGTTGCGTTTAGAAACAGCGGAATGAAGAGAAATAAAAATTATATTCAACTCACGATAAAAAAAGAAAACAATTTAAATCCTTTTACTTTAAATCTATCTAACGGAGACAGATGCTGCAGACATAGTCTTTTAAAAGTATTTAAATATACTGTTACATGCAATTATTTCAAAAGGAAACATTATTTAACAACGATTAAAAAATACATGTTTATAAAAAAAATCGAGGATCGTCCATTAGAAACAGCTTTGTTGAAATAATTTTTGAGAGCTTTTAGGATGTATATTTTCTATACCTATACTAATCTTTTCTTAATGATATTTTTATAAAAAGGTCCCCAAAGGTGAACATGAACATTTTCCTGTTTTCTTGTCGTTATTCATTTAAATGGCACGGTCAAATTTTTTAATATATATTTTTTTCTCTTTTGTACTTTTGTTATGTATGAAAAATGTTGGAATAAAAATATATTCTTTAAACTTTCATTATATTTTTCTTTGTAATGTATAATTTTTTTTATTGTAATTGTTAAATAGTTAATATGAATTAAAATAATAAAATCAAATGTGTTTTCAGGACTGATTGGGTTATTTCAACATATTATTTTTTGCCAAATTTTTCATTTAGTTGCAGCATAAATTTAACCATATTCAATAAAAAATGTTTTCCCAGCTTTGAATTAGACTCACTGAAGTCACTTGAATAATTTGTAAGTAAACTGCATCTCTCGCAGCCAATACACTATAATATTTTGCTCAGTTTTCAACAGTTAAAGATTACTCCCTGTAGAAATAGAAACGTAACTGAAATCCAATCAATACAAGTCAGGATAAAATGAGAGAATACTCACAGTCTCTAAAATAGAAACCCTATAAAAAAAACATCCAGAAAAGTGAGAAGTCGTTAATAAAAAATGGTGGTGACAAACTGAATAAATGCTTTCCATATGCTGCAGAAATGAATCTGGCAGTTTTTACATTTACAAAGTAGTAAGATAACAGCAGGATACCGCTCTGAATGTTAAATATTGGCTATATAACATTTTCTGTTGCTTGGCTGCTCCCTTAAATATCCTGATAGGCCCACTGGTCCAGAGGGGTTTTCTCTGTTCAACACCAGCTCCTAATATACAAACTCAAAATATTAGCACTGTTTGCTGCACCGTCCTCCATCCACCAGGGGGCAGCGAGGGATGAAAAAAAATGTTGGAGCGACAGGAATCCCCAAGCCATCATGAAAGCGTTTATGTGGACCGGTTCTATTCCAAGAGATCCTATAAAGAGAAACAAATAAGGTAACTAAGCTTTGAAATGTCTAAGTTTTTCCTTTTGTTTATATGTACAAGTCTAAAAGTCGTGATGTGGACCTTTATTTCAGCTCTATTTTGTATGATACCCCAAAATAAAATCTATTGCAAATGAAGAATTCATAAAAAAAAACTTCCCATCCTTAGTGGAAAGATTATTGCATAACTGCATAAAAGACATGGTCTTGTATGGACAAAAGTAAGCTGTTAATAATATCTGGCAATTGAGCATTTAGCTAAAAATCATTACTTGATTTTATCCTTCAATTAAACAACACATTAATGAACTACACATTCCAGTTCTATTCTAATATATTCATAATCTGCTATTAAAATTGCACAATAATCACAATAAATAGCCTCCATCTAAAAATCTAAAAATTATGAACAAATACTTGCAATAAATATGTCACTGATTAATTAATCAAATTTATGCATATTTTGAATAAATAAATACAAATTGGAAGGATTTCAGAGGCCATGAAGGGCCGTTTTTTATTTACAAACATTAGATCCAATCACCTGTCTGTTCACTGGTAACAAGAGGGCATTTTCCCATGTGAGCAGCTATTTTCTTGTAGCTTTTTTCTGAGTTATTAAGATTTTGCGTTCCTTAAAGGTCAAAGTACTTTTGTCTTTCCCCGTCTTGAAGAGTTGAAGAGTAGTGCAGCCTTAGCAGTTGCTTTTAATCAACTGACTAGGATGGCTGACGTCAGATCCGTGAGGAATTAACCACTCCGCATTTCAAATGCACAGAGTTTACACCCTCGACTGCGTCATTGAATTTAAGGAGCTTCAGCTGCGTGAAGCTGACAGTCCACCCACGTGAAAAAACTCAGTAAATGGAATAAATGGTCAGTGCTTCATTAATGCAGTCTCGGGTAGTTAAAATGTTAATTTGTAAAAAAAAAAAACAATAATAAATGAATTAAAAAAGATAATGTGTGCTACTGTTGTTTCAGACACATTAAAGATTATTTTAGCTCATCTAGAGGTCAACCATCCCCCATTAAGCTTGAATCATTTTTAATTTTGGCTGATGATGTCCCCACCTCGGCAGACATTAGTGCTGCTCTCATGTTAGAATATAAAGTTATTGCATAACATAACATGTTCCTTCTGTACTGGCATTGAATATAACAGTGGGATTGTTTTTTCACAATATTTAGTGAATCATCAGCCTCCCAGAACCTTCAGTTTGGACCTGCTGTTACCAACGGCAACCCCATGGCATTTCCTGTCAAGAGCTTGCTGTCCATATTTCATAATACAAGCATAGGTGAAACTCAACTTTAAGGACTGCTGCTAAATTGTTCTCTATGCACAACTTTTGAGTTGGCTTGGGGGTATCATCAGTTTTTAGAAAAGACCCGGAAGCACAGAAAAAAAAAGGTCTAGATGAGGGTTGGATTGGGCGGTACTTCTGTGTAGATCTAATGTAGAAAGCATTGATGCTGGGCAGTGCGCAGCGAGAGACCGGGGTCTGAGCGGGAGGTAAGGGTGGATTCCAGGGCTTTTTTTTAAAGCCACCAAAAAACCTCTTGACAGCATTCCTTATTTCTCTCTTTGTTAACATTAATTTATTTTAATTGAAAAAAGAAAGCTTTGCCTTCAACCAGTCTGTGATTAGTTGCCGTGTTTCACAGAAAAATTCAGCTCTGTTCAGCTTCAGGAATCCCCGCTCCTCTCTTTCCTTGCGGTGCCGCTGGTTGACAACACCTGAGATCTATCTAGTAGCAGCAGGTGAGAGCCGAGCCGTCACCGCTCTCACCGCGTGGAGTTCACCGCTGGCCGCCAGCGGTTTGCATAGGAATTCTATGTGAATCCACCGCCCCCGCCGTAGTCACTGTGCCCGGTCTGAATGCACCATAACAGTGCAGGTCTTCTTAAAAACAATGGGTTGGTGAAGTGAAATATGGCAGCAGCAGCATCATGGTATGAGGACTGGATTCTTCTGCACCAACCAGAAAACTGGTCACAGTTGGAGCTAAATACAAGGTAATTCTGAATGAATCCTGTTTAGTGCTATGACAGACTTAAGTTGAGCTTTAATAAATTAGCTTGGATCAAAATATTGTCAAACTATTCAAGTTCTGGACTAATGTTGGCATGTTGTCTCTATTAAATCCATCGGAGCTTGAAATATTTTGCAAAGAAGAGTGGAAAAAAATGTCTGCATGTTGATAAGGACACAGGAAATGTAGTTCAACAAAGTGCTGAATCAAGAAGGGCTAAATACTTTATATTCTTTTAATCCATGCAACTTTTAACGGGACACTTTGTCATCATCTAGATTCATTTGCATCTATCTTTATGTGAGTTTTACTCACTTGATCTGAATCATCATTGAACTGTGTTTTCTCTGACTCCATGTAGTTGGTGTCAACGTCATCAACTCCCTCTATTTTGTTTGCTTCCACATTTTCCCTCATGACTGAGTATCGGTGCACAAGGAACCTGGTGAAAAAAACGGAGCAGCATCACTTAGAGAAAGAACGGGAGGAACGCGTGCAAGGCCGAGGTCGTGGGTGATGAGATGAGAGAAACTCACCGTCCGCCACAGACGTACTTCTTGACCAACCAAACGCCTGCGACGGCACTCATCAGAAGGATCGCCATGACGACCACCACTGTGACAGCAGTGCTGGGCGAACCACTGCTGGCCTGTTGTTTTTAGTGATAAATACAAACAGGTTAAAAGTTTTAACAGAAAAACAAGAAAACACATAAAACATCCTGCATCATCGCATACAACCATAGCGCTAAACTGTAACTGTATTATCAGTAATATAAATTGTTGCTATGGAGACTCGGTGACTCCACAATTATCTTAGGGTTTTTTTTTCTTTAAATCCTGTATAATCTTCCTAATATCAAAATAAATGCTGCTATGGATACTGGGTGAACAAAGATCTCTCTGTCCTGAAGTTGATGCATAAAGTCAGACTTCTGCACACGGGCAAGAAATACTCAGCTGTCAGCTGTTTTATTTAAAACAAACCCATGTAGACTAATCTCTATGCACATTTTGAACGTTTCATGAGTATAAATTCAGTACCACCCTGGAGGCCCAATATGTCACCAGCAGGACTTCATGCTCCTTCTCTCCTCTCTTGCTCTTTATGCTTCTGTAGATTCTCTCCTACTGACGTGGGACATGTTTCTGTGTATTCATGTTAACTTTTCTCATTTTGAGGTTGGAACCAACCTGAGAAAGCAAACTGCCAGTGATTGGCTTCAGGAAATCCGACCTTTACTATTTTTTTTTTCCTAGTTGCAGCCGGTGATGTTAACAAAGCATATTCAAGCTAATAGGTCTTCTCTCTTTCTCGTGGTCAGCATAAAGGTAGATAGAGAGCAGCTAACCCGAATTAGCCACACATCATCTTCCTCCACCATCCGTCATCGATCAGTTTTTATTTCAGCATTCTAAGAAGTTTCCTGTGTATCTAACTTTGCAGGCGGCTTGCTCTCTAGGACTAAGAAAAACTGACCAGAGTTTTGGGAAGAAGGGCGTCGCTGGTGCACAACCTCCGCAAGTCGATCTCCTTTCTGTCCGGCTGAAAACCTCCTTTGCACTGGTTCCCAGGAATCTTCCGGTAACTTCAGAATACCAGACACAGAGATTAGATAAGCAGCAACAGGAGAGCTTAAGGTAGTAACCAGGCCCGTGTATAAAAATTTACATCCAGACTGCTTTAAGTATATGTTAGAATATTGAAGCAACACTGTGAAACTTTTAGCCACCGGGGCACTAGAACAGTAACTTCCAAAAAAAATCATTTAATATCGCTCAAATGAAGCTAATATTTGGGTCAAAAGTTACAGCATGTTGTCTATAACACCATGATAATAAAAGAAATTAAGGCAGTGCTTCCCAAAGTGTGTGTGTGTGTGTGTGTGGTCCATATTCATTGTGATAGAAATGTTACATTCTGTTATTTAGCAAAATAAACTGTTAAGTTTAAAATCATTACTTCTTTTAAATCAAAGTGGGAGCCATCAAGAAAAGTTCAGAAATCACTGGATGAAGGTACGTAAACAAACTTAGCATCCAAAATGTGCCCAGATGTGCTCGTTAAAGATATCTTAATAAAGTGTTTATAAACAATAACATAAAAGACAATAATCCAAGAAGTTCATGAATCCAAAAAAAAAGTCATAATGACAATAAAGATTTTGGATAGATGAAAAAAGTTGCTAAATTCTTCCCAAATACACTAAAACTGGATCTAATAAAATATCAAAACCCTTTTTCCTTCGGCTATGTCTTTAGGACTGAGTTTATTCGGACTCCAGATGTGAAAAGTTAAAGGTGTAGATGGAGTTGAAGATGTTTATGTGGTGACTGGCGTCCTCACCCAGTGGTCTGCAGCTGCTCAGTGGTCCCGTTTAAACAGAACTCCAAAGCACGGCCCATCATCTCCTCCTGCTCCACACACTCCGAGCTGTTTTCAGGCCGGTAGTAACCAAAGTCACTGCAAGAGAAAATATTGAATTACTCACAAACAAAAAAACTGGCATCTCTTCAAAACCTTAAAACACATGGTTGTTTAAAAACAATTACATCCCACTGGCAGCAGACATTAGGGCAGATCTACAACGTTGGTCTTTGTTACCCATGAATCTACATAATCGAATAGATACCATAAAGATGAACCTTTTACAGAGACTTTTTTAAAAATCTTTTTCAGGCTCTGCCTATAAAGGAACCTGACAAATATTTCCACAACTGGGACTGAATAATCTCAAATTTTATCTTGGCTAAAAAAAAACCGAGAGTAAAATTCCAGATTCTACAATTGTCAAAAGAAAAAGGTGGATGGGCTTTACCACACTTAATGGACTGTTATAGAGTAGCGTGGTGTCTTATTAAAAAACGTGACTTAATGATAAAAGTACCATTGGACATATGGTATAAAATGTTAAAGCAAGTAAAGATTGAAAGAAGTGCTCGAATTTTAAAATGGCCCACTTATGATAGAGATTTTCTCCCTGCAAGAATGGATTAGAGATTTACACAGTGGTCACAAAAAGGCATAACAAGTTACTGGAAGATTACAAGTAATAGTGAACTAAAATGTTTTAAACAACTTCAAGGTAACTATAACCTGGAAAAATGTGAATTTTTTAAGTACCTCCAGCTAAGACACCATTACAATGAAAGTATACAATTTTGGGAGAAGGACGAGTCGGTTATCCTATTAAATTTGAGCAATGGAAGACCTCCCAAAAAATAAAACAATATCCAAACTATATTTATGTCTACAAATGGAGAGAAAATGTAATACAACACACATTAGGGTTAAATTGTAAAAAGAAGTTTGGTTAAATATACGCAATAATTCTGTGATTAACACATCAAGTTCTGACCTGTGGAAGCAATTTACCTTTTTTTCTTACACCTTACATTAAAAGTAAACATTGTAACAATACTGAAAATGCTGGAGGAAATGTGGGAAAATGTCTGCAGGACATTTCCATGTCTTCTGTAAATGTATTAAGATCAGACCTCATTGGTCAGAAGTGATAAAAGAAATCAAAGCCAAAATGGACTTAAATTTAAGTTGTGATTTTACTGTGTTTTTTTTGTGGGTAATTTACCCAAAGAACTGAAGTAGTCTGATAGATATCTCCTACTAATATTATTAGGGCTACCTGTTTAATGTATGTGTGTGTATCTCTATATAAAAAATAAAAAAAATGGATGCTATGGAGGTTCAGTGACAACAACCAGCTGGTTTTCAGTGAGTCTCTGAGGTCCTCTGCTCAACTGGATAAACTTAGTTCCTCGTTCGTTCTTGTTTTGGTAAGTTTAGGAAATTCCCCTTTTTTTTCTTGCAACAGTTTCCTGATTTTTATTGATCAAAAACATAATTTTTCAAACCAGTAAATTTCTCAGGAAACTTTTAATTTCCAGAAAATAAAGTCACAGAACAGAGTTTAATAGTTCTTGATGCAAAAAATGGTTTCGAAAAGTGAAGTGTAAATAATAATAATAAAAAAAACTCTTCAGCTGCATTTAATTTCAAGGATCTGTTTGGAGAGCCAATACTTGTGATACTAGGGATTATGTAAATTATGTAAATTAATATGTGTTTTTTTACTACCTGCAGACAAAAAATGAACCAACATCTGCCTCAATGGACTGATATGCTGCCTTGATGTTGTATTTTACATGGCCTCCATGTCCCTTCTTATAAATACCTCTGGGGAAACATCAAGCTGGTTACACAAAATCTCTGATCAACTTTAAGAAAGAACAAATTCCCAAAACGATTTATTTTTGTTTTTTATTTTACATGAGGGGATTTTGGCTACCGATTATAGGCCTGATCTTCAAACATTTCAAATAAGAGGCGATAAATTGCTTTTTTTTTTCGGTGGATGCAACAACCGGATGTGTTGTGGATGATCTACAAAGATTGCTGTGCAAATTATAAGACGTGCAAACTAGTTTGGTTCCTTCATCATTAAATGAGCAGACTGGGTGTTCTGCTGGCAGTTTAAGAGTGAAAAAAGATGAGGTTCTAAGCCGTGGATTTAAATGTAATTATAATCCAAATTATAAAAAAAGAAAAGAAATAATATTTATACAGAACTGTATTAAGGTAGCTGTAACAATGAGCTGTTGTTATCTGAATATTTGCAGTTAAAACAGGTTTTGTGATTTGATTTGTTTCGGTTATTCTTTGCATGCAATAGTTTTGTTTTTTTGGGGGGGTGTGGCTTCTTTGTTAGGCCTCATCTTGTTGTTTTTTGTAGGAAGGTATGTTGATTTAACTATGCAGCCTTTTATTAATTGCTGGTCTCTGCCTGGGGTCAAAATATACATTGTTTTGAAATGGTATTTTCTATATTAAATATAGAATTTTGGTGGGAAATTAATAAATATGTTTTGTCTTAATTTGTCAATGTATTGTTTCATTAGCTATTCATTTAAAACAAATGGTCTTGTTAGTTATTTTGCAGCTTTGTATTTGTTAATGGTTTCTTCCAGTTTGGTTCCAGCTCTACTTAAGGAGCATGTCTGCCATTGTCCTGGGTTGTTGTTGTGGTTTAACTCATGTTCTGCACCACAAAGGACAAAAGGAATGTCAGCTGGAACTTCTTCTGAGCCTTTCAACCATTTTTTGGGTCCCATCTCAAAGGCTGCTTGACCTCCTGAAAAGCATGTCACATTAGCCTTTCTCTGAGTGCTACAAACAAAAGTAAAAAATAAACAAAGATAAGTTCGATATAAAACAAATGTATAAAGATCACTGCTGTCCTGCTGCTATAATTCATGTCCACATCCATAGATGTTTTTTTCTTATTAATATTATACTTTATTAAGTATTATGCCCAACGGTATTTTTATAATTCAGTTTGCACCTGACTTTCAGCAGTACTAAAACCTGCATGTGGTAAATGTTTATGTTTGCGTCTCCTCCACTTATGAATTAGGTCATCAGAAGATAATCAACTTTATGATAAAGACAAGCAGGAAAATGAAAAATCTCCACCTGCTGCTTGCTCTCATGTTTTCAGGTTAACTTGTTGCAGTAAAACATGGATTTATTTTAAAAGCTTTTTGTGCACATTTCTTTATTATGATATAGGCTGTTTTAAAAGCTTTAAGTAAATGCTCTGACTGCAGATGTGGACAAGTTTAGGTAAGCAGCTTACAAATGCGCACAGATCTTTGAACAGCTTGTTCTCTGTTTTTATCCCATTTTGAAAAGCGGTTTAGATAAGCAGGACTTTGTTATGCCTTAGTTAAATGTAGCACTCCAATGATTTAAAGACTGATTGATTCAAAGAAGTAAAAAAGAAATGTAAAAATATATACTATTCATATTTATCTTTACTAGATTATTGCTTTTTCACAAAATAAAAGCATAAAATAAAAGTTGAGTGTACTTTAACTCATCTTTTTATCAGGGCTGTCAATAAGTGTCCTGTCCCTCTTTAACTCAGGAAGCTGGCTGTTTAATTTAACATTAATATATCTGTCCTCTGTTAGATTGATAAGAAACTATTACCTGATGTAATTTTCCTAAAACGGTTCTAAAAATCCCAAAATATAAACAAAACCCTTGTTTGTATTTCTTTACAGTCATGAAAAGAAATCCTGATTATTTTTTGAAGTCTTATTTAACTGAGGGGAGAAAAAAAAAGAAAAAAGACAAACCAATAATAATCTGCCACTGAGCACGGACAGGGCGTCTGCTTCCTGGTAACTGTGAAGTCTCTCCCATTCCAGCAAACCGAATCCTTTCTCAGACGTAGAAAGGTCTCTTTATAGCCCATCACGCAGCCGTCATTGGATCCACTGGGGTCTGCAGAGTGGGCCAGCCACTCTTCATAGTCCTCTTTATTGCCTGCGTGACACCACACGCGCCTCCTGTTTAAGCACACTTACGATCCAACATCACTGACGCCTCTTAACTATACTCACAGTCTCTGGTGAGGAGTCTCCTGAAGTCTACAGTGATCACCACCCACTTGGTGTTGTCGTTCCTGTGGCCCCAAAGGCTGACATTTGTGGAGCGAGAGCCAGGCTCGCTGTCCATGCCGCTGAAGTAAAGTGGGTCGCTGGTGAAGTTAAACGTGTGCCAGCATTGACCCTCATCTGTGGAAAACCTGAGAGGGAGCAGAGAGAGGTTCAAACGTTTTTCCACATTTTCTTAAAATATGACCACAGGCACAAGTTTAGTTTTATATATAAATACAGTATATATAAAATTTTAAAAAAGTGTGCAAGCACTTAAAATCAACCCATCCGACCCAAATAATGTCAAGAGAAACCGAACCAAACATGAGGGCTTTTCTTTGGCTGGAACAGAAAGGCTCAGAAACACAAAGATGGATAAAGCTAAATTCTTGACAGTCCTGCAAGTCATGAGTCTTGTCTAATGTTTCAACTGCCAGAAAACAAACAGCCATCACTTTAAGATCATTCAGTTTGAGTTTGAACGGCTCCATCGCTGTCAACTGACACGACTGAACCACAGAAAGCAGGGATACGACTTTAAGGCCATATAGCCCAGCCCTAATGTGTGTGTGTGTGTGGGGGGGGGGGGATCTCTGCGGATTGCTTTCATGCCTTCTGATATTTTCTGAAGTTTAAGATTTTCTGGAATGCTGTTAAGAAATTAACCTCTGAAATCATTGGCTTTCAGAGGTCAGCCTTTATTTCTATGTACCTTGGAAAACTCACTGAAAAACTTTGTGCCAGTGATTTATTACATTTATTTTTTTTTAATTATTTATTATTTATGATTGGGAAAAAAAGGAAATCAGCAAATTAAAAGGCCACCCACCCTGAAGCTAAATATCAGAAACTCGATCCAGAAGATGGAGACTCTTTTTCCCTACGTCTCCAGAAGGAGAAAAGCAAAAGACTGGAAATAATTTGATTGTCACACATTTAGACTCCTGATAGCTGTCGCATGTGATCTAGAAGCCAGTCGGTTATAACTTCTAACAATAAGTTGATGTAAAACATGTTTAGTTAGTCAACAAAGCATAGATACATCCCCACAGCATGATGCAGCCGCCTTGCTGCAACTGGCTGATTCATTCATTTCTTACTTTTTCTTTATTTTCCTTGACTATAAATGTCCAATAGCGATACAATATTTTCTTTTTACCTGGGAAAAAGGGATGAAAGTTTTACACATAGGTCAAATAGCTAACACAAAGTTTATATTGAGGCGCCGTCTGAGAGAAGAACGCAAAAGTGTTTATTATCTGTTATCAGACAGTGGATACTAAAGAACCTCAGGCAAAC